>BRDA01047021.1:67624-91828 GCA_036984385.1 Crenuchus spilurus
CCACCAACGATTCCACAACGATACGATAAGGACCACCAACGATTCGACAACGATATCATAGGGACCACCAACGATTCCACAACGATACCATAGACTCGACCAACGATTCCACAACAATACCATAAGGACCACTAACGATTCCACAACGGTACCATAGACTCCACCAACGATTCCACAACGATACCATAGGGACCACCAACGATTCCACAACGATACGATAAGGACCACCAAGGAATAGCATAGCAACACCTTAGCAACCACCATGGATACCATAGCAACACCTTAGCTACCACCTCAGATACCATAGCAACACCTTAGCAACCACTTGGCAACCACTTAGCAACACCATTAGAGTGACCAGACATCCTCTTTTACCCGGACATGTCCTCTTTTTGAGACTTAAAAAACTGTCAGAAAAACTGTCAAAAATTTCAGAAATGTCCGGGATTTTGTTTAATTAGAGCTTACATCAAATTTTGAGAAGCATTTCGTTCAAAAAGTAGTCTCGCCCCTCCCTCCTTACTCTGTTCAGTTTGCTTGAGTGAGAAGGGGGCGTGGTGAATTAGCCTAAAACTTTCTGATTGGGCGGTCTGACTGTAGAGCTACTGTTATTGGTCGATAGTCTTCTCTGTACACATTTCATTGGTCAGTCTGCACCTCAGTAATCCTTGTTTAGGACAGGCAAAGCACATGTACCCACCCGCACCTTGAGCAGCTCTGCCCAAACGTAAAAGTAAGTTCTTGGATTAATTAAAAAAGAAATTTCAATGTTTTCGTCTTTGTCTCAGTCAATATGAAGCTGAATGCCTGACGTGTAAAGCTGGGACTTATGTGTTTGTTGTGAATAAAGGTGTAAATGACCTACAAGCACAGATCAGTTCAGCTAAGCACACACCAGCAGTGAGGGGCGAGAGCTCATTATCTAAAATCAGAGTTTTTAGTAAATCAGAGTGCAGCAGAGGTGTCTGTGCGTTTCACACAGTTAAGCACCACAAAAGCTACAGGTCAGTGGACTGCATATCTGACTTGATAAGAAAGGTTTTCACAGATTCCTAAACAGCTAAAAACATTCTGAAGTACTCAGACAAAGACAGAATTATTATACAGCACAGTCATGTCATGGAAATGTATAATTTAGTTTTTGCATACTTGAAATGTAGTTTAAATAGCTTTTAAGGGCAGTATTTTTTTCTGCATGTTAGTCATTAGGGCCCATAAAGCTCTTTTTCATATACATATCAGCCATTTGCATAGTGCACAACTTTTTTAAAAATGCCCTTGTATGTGAACATGCAATACATTATACCCTGTACCCATAACCCCTCACCACACACCCCCCCCCCCTCTCAGATCTGGTCACCCTAAACACCATAGCAACCACGACAGACACCACAGCACACCTGGGATACCTTAGCATGTGAGCCATGTTAGCAATGCGCAACATCCTGTGTTTCCTTCAGGAAATGCACTTTTCTAGTTCTTACATTGCTTTATCAAGCCGTTTTCTCTGTGTTTTGAAAATATTTCTGTATTTTGACTTTGTCTTTGCCTCGGTCCTTAGTAGCCTTTTTGTTAGCATTCTGATTACCTTTAGTATTTAGCCTTTATTGGCATTGCACTTATCTTTAGCATTTAGCCTTTGTAGCATTCTAGTTCTTTTGTGTCTCTAACATTAGAGATGCCGTGGCCTGTGCCCTCTAAGTGTTTCTTTGTTCATGTTTTCTGACTTTTGCCTGAAATCTGACTACTTTTAAGCTTAGCCCTTTTGTCTTGTGTATGCTCTGCTGGTTTATGAACTTGGACTGTATTTTGGTTTGTGTATTTGCATCTATCCTCAATTGTGAGGTACATTTAACCATATCTGCATATGTCTGCTCACTACCTGTTTCACACCCTGCCATACAATGACATAACACTATATAAAAAGAGCTTTACCATGTCAAACTGCTGAAAGTCCAGTGACAGTCTTGAGGGAGCTCCAGTGATGCTCTAATCATACTTTTAGGATGTGGTCCAGAGTATGCATAAATTTATGTATTTATTATTTTCTTTCTTCCCAGTCTTCCATTTCATGCTACGGTAAAGTAAAAGGTTTTTTTCCCAAGATAAGTTGATATTTGGGGTCAAGGCACAATCAAATGAAATCAGATTAATTAATTAATTAATGCATCTTTTACTAATGGAAGGTAAACAATGCTGCTTAGTTTTTGTTTAATTTACTTACTGTAGCCTCAACATTTACTTAGCATATGTTTTATGCTGCTGATCACTGATACCGATCACAGATACTGATCACATAGATTGGCTGTACATTAAAAAAAAAATGTAATTATGATGAGTGCTACTGTCTACGTGATATAGGAAAAAGGATCCATAAAATCACCTTCATTTGGACAAGAGGAAAAATTTAAAAAACTTGCAGGCACAATGCAGCAACTAAAGTCAAAATGACAACTGGGCAATACTTATGCTTACCTGCTATCAAGAACACAATCTTTAACAAACATTAAGGCTCTCAACAAGCTAAATAGTGGAGAAAGTCAAATGAATCTCACAACAATGCTAAATCAATTAATGTCTCAGCTTTTTTAGTAATGAGTCTGTCACGCTGCAGGTCGAGCAGAGAGGAGAGAACAGACCAACAGGATTTAATTCAATGTTAATTGAGTACTACTACATTGGGAAGGGGATAAAAATTGGCAAAAATGTAAAAACAAAAAAAAAAAACCTGTCATGACAGTGGTCTTCTCTGTGCTTGTTTATAGTTGTGAAAGCTGGTCAAAAATAAATAAAACAGGACGGAATACTGATGTTGGAGAAGCTTTTGAAAAGCCACACCTATTTTACTAGATAACATAAAGTTATCCCTGATGTACATGACAGCTATGCTAATTGAATTAATACCTTTGCTTTAGATAGACAGATAGATAGACAGAGAGACAGATAGATGTGGTTATAGAGTCATGGCCGAAAGTATTGGCACCCCTGAATTTTTTCCAGAAAATGAAGTATTTCTCCCAGAATATTATTGCAATTACACATGTTTTGTTATACACATGTTTATTTCCTTTGTGTGTATTGGAACAACACAAAAAACAGGAAAAAAAGGCAAATTTGACATAATTTCACACAAAACTCCAAAAATGGGCCGGACAAAATTATTGGCACCTCTTCAAAATTGAGGGTAAATAACTTTGTTTCAAGCATGTGATGCTCATTCAAACTCACCTGTGATAAGTAACAAATGTGGGCAATTTAAAAATCACACCTGAAACCAGATAAAAAGGAGAGAAGTTGACTCAATCTTTGCATTGTGTGTCTGTGTGTGCCACACTAAGCATGGAAAACAGAAAAAGGAGAAGAGAACTGTCTGAGGACTTGAGAACCAAAATTGTGGAAAAATATCAACAATCTCAAGGTTACAAGTCCATCTCCAGAGATCTTGATGTTCCTTTGTCCACGGTGCACAACATAATCAAGAAGTTTACAACCCATGGCACTGTAGCTAATCGCCCTGGAGGTGGACGACGGAGAAAAATTCATAAAAGGTTGCAACACAGGATAGTCCGGATGGTGGATAAGCAGCCCCAATCAAGTTCCAAAGAAATTCAAGCTGTCCTGCAGGCGCAGGGTGCATCAGTGTCAGCTCGAACTATTCGTCGACATTTGAATGAAATGAAACGCTATGGCAGGAGACCCAGGAGGACCCCACTGCTGACACAGAGACATAAAAAAGATAGACTGCTAAAATGTAAGTAAGCTAAAATCCTTCTGGGAAAACATCTTGTGGACAGATGAGACCAAGATAGAGCTTTTTGGTGAAGCACATCATTCTACTGTTTACCGAAAGCGGAATGAGGCCTACAAAGAAAAGAACACAGTACCTACAGTCAAATATGGTGGAGGTTCAAAGATGTTTTGGGGTTGTTTTGCTGCCTCTGGAACTGGGTGCCTTGACTGTGTGCAAGGCATCATGAAATCTGAAGATTACCAAAGGATTTTGGGTTGCAATGTAGGGCCCAGTGTCAGAACGCTGGGTTTGTGTCCTAGGTCATGGGTCTTCCAGCAGGACAATGACCCCAAACATACTTCAAAAAGCACCCAGAAATGAGTCCGGATCGAAATCCCATTGCACACCTGTGGAGAGATCTTAAAATTGCTGTTGGGAGAAGGCACCTTTCAAATATGAAAGACTTGGAGCAGGGGTGCCAATACTTTCGGCCATGACTGTAAATGGCCAAAACATAGCATTGTGTTATCATTACTTTGTGTGCTGTGTGTCTTTCTTTCAAATATTAAAATGTCCACACATTTGTTTATGTGAAGTGTGGGGACATTGCATAGACTTACTCAAACCTAAAAGCTCTCACCTTAACCTCAAAACATTCGCCTTCAAATTTTGTTATGTTCTTTGCCTGGACCAGTTTTGTAGTTCC
Source organism: Crenuchus spilurus (assembly GCA_036984385.1). Taxonomy (NCBI): domain Eukaryota; kingdom Metazoa; phylum Chordata; class Actinopteri; order Characiformes; family Crenuchidae; genus Crenuchus; species Crenuchus spilurus. The sequence continues at coordinate 72,061 of BRDA01047021.1, forward strand.
TGCAATTAAGAAAGGTAAGTGTTTTAAACAGGTTTTGGTCCCTGCAACAATCACACTTTGGCAATACTATATAAGTGAGGACATTCCATTCACTTCTGCCATATTGGGTAAAAGTAAACATAAACCTAAACTTGACCTTAAAAGTACTTTAAAATAAATCAAAGGTCAATGCTTCTGCTTTTTAAAATAAAACTGATACATTTGATAAAACTGATGTCCCCACTTTTACACATCTAACATGCATTCCTGCGTCTGCATGTCCCCTGCATTAAGTTGTATTATATACCAAATAATTGCTTATTTCCCACAATATTTCTTTCTTAGTTAACAATCATTGACTACAGATAACACTGGTTTGCTTAACAGGTACAACAAAATAAATAATAATTGGCCTTTAAAAGTACTGAGTAGACATGGGATTTCCATTTATAATATGGTTTTGAGTCAGTCAGCATAATACATATGATTAATTATAATTCATAATTCAACCTCAATATAATGTTTACAATTTTTGTTTAAATACAAATCTGTACTTAATTTTTTTGTGTGTAGAGTGTGATCACATACAATTCCAATCAAAAGTTTGGACACACCTTTTGGACATTCAGTGGTTTTTCATGATTTAAAAATGGTCTCTATTGTAGATTAATACTAAACTCATCCAAACTATGAATAAATACATGTGTAATTATTGTGTAAGCAAACAAGTGTATAACAAACCAGAATATGTTTTATATTTTACATTCTTCAAAGTAGGCACCTCTTGCTTAGATACCAGCTTTCTTGGCATTTTCTCAGTCAGCTTTATGAGGTAGTCACCTGGAATGACTTTCAGTTAACAGCTGTGTCTTGTCAAGAGTTAATGACTTGCATTTCTTGCCTCTTAATTGTGTTTGAGACATCAGTTGTGTGTCTACTTTGAAGAATCTAAAACATATTTTGGTTTGTTTAACACTTTTAAATTTACTACATGATACCTTATGTGTTCCTTCGTAGTCTGGATGACTTCAGTAATAATTTACAACGTATAATTTTTTTTTTTTTATGTAAACATTGAATGAGGTTTTGACTGGTACTGTATAAATACTAGTTCATCTCCAAAAATATAATAATATTATGAAAATGTCATTTGTGCTCATGATTTAATTTAAAAAAGTTAATTGTCAAATAATTTATATTCATTATGTAAATGTAAAGCTTATTTTGTTTTAATGTTGATACTTTTTGAATAGTAATTTGCTCACACTTAATGAAATTTCTAATCATTGAATTTGGATTTTCATAAGCTATAGGCCAGACTGATTAATACTAAATAAAAAAGGCTAAAAATATGCCACGTATAGATATAAATAGATATAAAAATATGAACTTATTTAATAATAATAAAAAATTAAATTATGAACAGAAATTGACTTCTTTATGACAGTTAAATTTTTGCAGATGCACCAATGTACAGAAATTAAGATAATTATTTCAGGTCAGGTATTATTACAGTCAGGAGCGTCGTAATGGGGGGGAAAGTGGTACTGAGTTACCAGGGCCCCAGTGGGGAAGAGGGCCCTTGAGGACTCTGGAATTTTATTTACCTTTAAATATTAAAATTTAATAATATTTAAAAACAGGAGGGGGGCCCTGGGCGCTGCTTGTGCATAGGGCCTAGAATTTGGTGCTGCGCCCCCTGATTACAGTACAGCAGGAAAATTGCTAATTGAATTATATTATGGAAAGAAATATGAAAATGAACAGACATAGTTAGATCTACGACACAAACTAAACAAAATGCTGATGCAAAAAAAAAAAAAAATTTGATGAATATATTTGCACATTTAGTAAATGTAGACTCAGACCATGTTTTCCAGCAGTGCATATTATTTGGGACTCATATTGCAAATGCTTAAAAAGATGAACAGCAACCCATTAGAGGCCACCTAGAATTGTAGTGTAGAGATGGGTTTCTATGCCATGTTGCTCAGTCAGGGGTTTACACAATGGGTCAATGTATTCTTTGGGCATTAGCTCAGGTATAAAAGTGACAGAAGGTCAGAGTTGAGGTTGTGGGATCCTGAGACAAAAATGACCACAGTTGTGGCCATGGGTAAGGTAGGTGAAAGTTAGAAGTAATGTTTCTGTAAATATTTGTGCTTTTAAGGTGAAATCATAAGCTGTGGTTGAAGAAAACAAAAATTCAAAACCTTTGTAGAAGATGTCTTTTCAAAGTTCCTGTTTTGAGACCAGAAGTGACCAATATGGACTGATGTGTCTTTTTGATACTAGACTTGTTGTTTGTGGAACAGTGTTGAAGATCGAACACTTTAAGCTTTAGATTCACAATACACTGAATTAGTAAAAACTTTTATTCCCACACTATAAGTCTATATTCTAGTGCTGTTTTAAAAAGAAGAACCAGGACTGCTATATTATCTTTCACATTGATGATTTGACAAAATCTCTCAGGGTTGTCGGCAGATGTTCTCTGCTATTACTACTGTTATTAAACAGTGGTTACTACTGCTGCTGCTATTACTACTGCAACTACTACTACTACTGCTTAAACTTCTACCACTATTACTACTTCTACTAGTGTTTCTACTACTACTACTACTACTACTACTACTACTACTACTACTACTACTACTGCTGCTGCTGCTGCTTATACTTCTAGCACTATTACTACTTTTACTAGTGCTTGTTCTACTACTACTTCTGCTTCTACCACTATTACTACTTTTGCTGCTTCTTCTTCTACAACAAACAACTACTACTACTTCTGCTTATATTTCTACCACTATTACTTCTTCTTCTTCTTCTTCTTCTTCTTCTTCTTCTTCTACTACATATCCTCCTCCTACTACTGCTTATACTTCTACTACTACTACTACTACTACTACTACTACTACTACTACTACTACTACTTCTGCTTCTTCTTTTTCTTCTTCTACTACTACTACTACTACTACTACTACTACTACTACTACTACTGCTGCTGCTGCTGCTGCTTATACTTCTAGCACTATTACTACTTCTACTCGTGCTTGTTGTACTACTACTTCTACTTCTACCACTATTACTACTTCTGCTGCTTCTTCTTCTACAACAAACAACTACTACTACTTCTGCTTATATTTCTACCACTATTACTACTTCTGCTTCTTCTTCTTCTTCTTCTTCTTCTTCTTCTTCTTCTACATATCCTCCTACTACTACTGCTTATACTTCTACCACTACTACTACTTCTACTTCTTCTTTTTCTTCTTCTTCTACTACTACTACTACTACTACTACTACTACTACTACTACAGCTACTGCTTATACCTCTACCCCATTACTACTTCTGCTGCTTCTTTTATGACATCTACTACTACTTATACTACTACTGCTTATAATTCTTCCACTATTACTACTTCTGCTGCTTCTTCTTCTACTACATCCAGTACTACTACTGCTGCTGCTGCTTCTACTTCTACTACTGTTATTACTTCTACTGCTTCTTCTACTACATCTACTGCTACTATTACTACTACTAACTACTGCTGCTGCTGCTGCTTATACTTCTAGCAATATTGCTACTTCTACTAGTGCTTTTTATACTACTTCTATTACTACTACTTATACTTCTACCACTATTACTGCTTCTTCTTCTTCTTCTACTACTACTACTACTACTACCACTAACAGTACTACTACTGCTTATACTGCTTATACTGCTTATACTACTACTACTACTGCTGCTGCTGAAACTACTAATACTGCTGCTTATACTTCTACCATTATTACTACTTATTTTTACTTCTTCTTCTTCTTCTTCTTCTTCTTCTACTACTACTACTACTACTACTACTACTACTACTACTACTGCTAATGTTTAATCCTACATCTCTTACTACTACTACTACTATTACTACTGCTGCTTCTTATACTTCTACCACTGTTACTACTTCTCCTACTGCTTCTATTATTACTTCGACTACAACTCCTACTACTTATACTTCTGATTGTGTGAATGCTTTAGAATATATATGACCTAAAACGTCATCAGATTTTAAAACTAGTTCTAAGTCCTAATAGTAGATAAAGAGAACCTAGTTTAAAAAATGGGACAAAAACATTATACTTGCTCATTTATTTACTGAGAAAAATTATCCAATATGACATATTTGTGAGAGGCAAAAGTATGTGAGCCTCTAGGATTAGCAGATAATTTGAAGGTGAAATTAGAGTCAGGTGTTTTCAGTTAAAGGAATGACAATCAGGTGTGAGTGGGCACCCTGTATTATTTAAAGAACAGGGATTTATTAAAGTCTGCACTTCACAACACATTTGTGGAAGTGTAGCACGTCATGAACAGGTTAAAACCATCTCTAAAGAGTTTGGACTCCACCAATTCACAGTCAGACAGATTGTGTAAAAATGGAGGAAATTCAAGATCACTGTTATGTCCCCAGGAGTGATTGACAAAAACAAAGATCACTCCAAGAGTAAGACGTATAATAGTCGGCTAGGTCACAAAGGACCCCAGGGAAACTTCTGAGCAACTGAAGGCTTCTCTCACATTGGCTAATGTTAATGTTCATTAGTCCACCATCAGGAGAACACTGAACAACAATGGTGTGCATGGCAGGGTTGTAAGGAGAAAGTCACTGCTCACCACAAAGAACATTGCTGCTTGTCTAAAGTTTGCTAAAGATCACGTGGACAAGCCAGAAGACTATTGGAAGGATGTTTTGTGGACGGATGAGACCAAAATAGAACTTTTTAGTGTAAATGAAAAGTGTTATGGTTGGAGAAAGGAAAACACTGCATTCCAGCATAAGAACCTTATCTCGTCTGTGAAACATGGTGGTGGTAGTATCAGGTTTGGGCCTGTTTTGCTGCATCTGGGTCAGGACGGCTTGCCATCATTAATGGAACAATGAATTGTGAATTATATCAGAGAATTCTAAAGGAAAATGTCAGGACATCTGTCCATGAACTGAATCACAAGAGAAGGTGGGTCATGCAGCAAAACAACGACCATAAGCACACAAGTCGTTCTACCAAAAAACGGTTAAAGAACAGTTGCCACTCACAAATATGTCATATTGGATCATTTCCCTCAATAATTCAATGAGCAGGTGTAATATTTTTGTCTCATTTGTTTAACTGGGTTCTCTTTGTCTATTCTTAGGACTTGATCTGATATTTTATGTGATATTTATCAGAAATATAGACAATTCTAAAAGGGTTCACAAGCACCAGTGTATATGTATATAAATGTTGGTATATTGTTATGTCTTAAATTGCATTATGTGTCTGTATTTCACCAATTTTATCACTTCATTTAGCCATGGCTCATGTTTTTAATTTCACTAGTCTGCATGTTCATGTGTTAATAAAACAAATGCTGAAATAAATAAAGTGAAACAAAACAATAAATGAGTTCTTGAGTTTTCTCTTGCTGTGAGTTGGTAAATATAAATGTTACAGTGCATTCTTATTCATTTTCGTAGCACTAATAAACATTAAGTTACTGGTTTAATGCAGTGGACACACTAAAGGAAAAAAAATCTAACTATGAAAATCTTAGTAGTTTTTTGTTAAAGACCAGTATTGAGCCCTAGTCAAAGAAACAAACGTAATTCATCTTATTCCAGCTTTACATGGTGGAGCTTTCATGCAACAAGTTGCAAGCTGTGACTTGCATGCAGCATAATTGTAACTCAACTTAACAGTTAAGAATGCTTTATACATGCAAGTTTCATTGCAACCAAAATTGCATGAATGTTGCAACAGCCTCAGATAGACAAGAAAACATAAATGACATGTTTGTGTTACTAAATTTTTGTCTTCACTTCATTTCATTGCATTCAATTGCAAAATTTTATATTTAATATTCACAGACGGGGTTAACTATCACCATTTTAGTCTTTGTGGAATTAACAAAGACAAATTGCCCAACTGACAAGTAGTACAAACACCTTTTGTTGTTTGGCAGTGGACCATTCTGTTGAAAAAAAAGCTGACATCAAAAGTTAATTGATGTCGATGACAATGTGTGTTTTCCTAAAGGATATAAAAGGTCCCAGTGTTTCTCTGTCAGTGTTGTGGTTAGACAACATTGATCCATCACAATGGGAAAGGTAAGCCTGTTGTCTGTCTTTTGTCTTATTGTTTCCATGCACACTTTACAGTCCCTCCTACAAACACCTTATTCACAGAATCTTAATAAAGACGTTAATACTTTTATAACAATAAAATAAACCTCTGTTACAGATTATCTTCTATGAGGATAGGAATTTTCAGGGTCGTTCCTATGAGTGCAGCAGCGACTGCGCTGACCTTCACTCCCATTTCAGTCGCTGCAACTCCATTCAGGTAGAAAGTGGCTACTGGATGGTGTATGAAAGGCCAAACTTTATGGGCTACCAGTACTTCCTCCGTAGAGGAGAGTACCCTGACTACCAAAGGTGGATGGGTTTTAACGACTGTGTCAGATCCTGTCGTATGATACCCCAAGTGAGTCTCATTGTATGAGTCTTATTTTAATGATATACTTATTAAACAGGCCCTCAAAAATGAACAGTTGTAATGTCAACCTGGCTATGTTTTCAATCTCTAGCATCAAGGATCTCACAGAATGAGGATTTACGAGCATTCTGACTTTGGTGGTCAGATGATGGAGTTTACTGAAGACTGTGTATCCCTCTATGATCGCTTCCACTACAACGACATCCATTCCTGCAATGTGCTCGATGGATACTGGCTCTTCTATGAGCATCCCAATTACAGGGGCAGACAGTACCTTCTGAGACCTGGCGAGTACAGGAGGTACAGCGAATGGGGAGCTATGAGCCCAAGGATTGGTTCTATCAGGCGCATTGCCTACTAAAAATTTCAACATGGAAGCTTGACCAAATAAAATGCAGTCAAGATCTACTGTTTTCCTCATTGACTGGTGTTTAACAGTTTCATAACAATCTGAGGAAATACAGTACACAATTAATAATGATGATATATTGCATTGGCTTCATTAGTGTCATACAACCCTTGAAGTTTGAGAATCTTGAGGCAGGTGAAGTTGAAGCAAGGCACTTGTTCTTTGATAAAGTCCATTTCAGAGAAGTTACAGGCTACATTAGTAATTCAGCTTGAATACTATGCATCTGAAAACAAGTTAAAACATGACTCCTTTAGTGTGGGAGTAGTGAACCCAACACTAAAAACATGAAATTGAAACGAATTCATTGCAAAACAAGAAAGTACCCAGTTAAATAATTACTGTCACATCACATTTACAGATGTGTAGGTGAGTGACAATTTTAGATGCACAGTCTCTTGTAGTATATAAATACAACAAAATAAACACTGTGGATACCTGTGTATAATGTCAGACAATGACTGTGACACACAAGGGAGGTTTTATAGACAGATAATTAAACAGCAGGGATGTGCATTAATCCTCTCGACTCTGCGGACCCATCTGATATAACAAAACTGAAATTCCGCCAATACACCTATATAACTCTGTAATACTTCATCCAAGAAACAAAAGGAAACAAACCCTGGAAACCTCAAAGGGTCTACTTTTCAAATATATATAGATTGAATTGAAATATATGTTTAGATTCTTTTGAGAGGAGCTTAAATAAGCAGAGACACAGCTGCACATATTTTCCCGCCAAAAGACACAATCACTCATTCATATGATAATGACATGGTAATTCTGGATATTCCATTATTGGTTTCCAGCAGCCAGGAATCTGTGGAATTTTGACAAACAAAACCTCACCTGAAGTGTACCTGAAAAACAGACCTCTTCTGAGTGTTTCACATCTATCTCATAAATATTTAATGTAGGGTTAGTGACTGAGTGAAAACCTCACATTTCTTAATCTTTACAAATAAAACACATACAATTTCTACAGACAGTAATAATCACTGTGAAGCGGACACCTCTTTTTATAAATGGCCAACAAACTGAAAGAGAACCAAATTACAAATAACAAAAAAAAAATGTGGTGTCCTATGTTTGAGATCATTTATGTAAAACCTGAATACCATTCATTGTACCTACCTTAACATACAATTAATTATTAAATATACAATAATACATATATATTTTACTATATCATTATATATGTGTAGCTGAGTTGATAAAGAAAATGTAAATAAAATAAATAAATAATTATTCCAAGTTCATTAAACTTTCACTGTATTTCTACAGCTTGTAGTTTAAGAGTTGGTTTAACTTTATTCTCAAGATCTTTTTATTGTATTTAATTTTTTTATTTCTAGTATTTGTCAATTGTCAATCCACCTCCCAATGTAATAGCTAATTAACCATCACATCTGCTACGGGTTCTCCCCATCACTTTGCAATGCCCCTTGGAGAGTGAAGACAGACACAAGCCTCCTCTGATGCGTGTGATGCAGCCACCACCTCTTTTCGAAATACGGCTGATACATCATCACTGGGGAGTCAGTGTGCTCAGAGGAACACGTAGAATCTCCAGCTCCAATAGACCAGTCAGTGGACGCCTGAGCCAGTGGGCAAAGTGATGGGGAGAGAGCACCAATCTCTGACCCCAGCTGTTGATGGCAAACAGCATGACTCAAACTTACAATCCTCTGGTCATTTACTCCTGAAAACCAGTCAAAACAGAGCAGAACACAGCTTTTAAACATTGTAGTTCAGTCTGTGTACATTATATACATATTGTGTATATAATACACATACAAACTGTGTACATTCAGATACACATTTATTGGTGAGAAGAGAGATAAAGAGAGAGAGAGAGAGAGAGAGAGAGAGAGAGAGAGAGAGAAAGAGAGAGAGAGAGAGAGAGAGAGAGAGAGAGAGAGAGAGTAAGTAAGTAAGAAAGTAAGCTTGACTGACTGCTTTACTTTAACATATCTGTTAGCTAGCCAAAGTGTTGTAAAGGTGGAGAGTGGTCACTGGTGAATGAGAGAGATAATAACCCTCAAGATAGAGTCTCACCCTTCAAGAAAAAGACCAGTCAGCTTACAGGTTATGCCATAAGTTCGATGTAGTAGTGGGTTGTAGACTATGAGTGGAAATAACTGCCATGCACATTGGTATTATTTGAGTTATTCATTATTTACTTACTGGAAGTTTCAGCAACTTCATCTTAAAGCCTCTACATCATGTTAAAATAGTCTGTTGCAGGTAGTTAAATCTTAGATGTGTTTACTGTGGTTTCTTCATGTACACATGGTAACTGCAAATAAACCTGCATTTGTTTACTGTCTGCTGTTCTACTCCACATATTCATAAACTGACATCTTTTAAGCACGTGCATTTGATAAATCTGCCAAAAATAAAAACCATGTTAATAGGGAAGGTCTGTGCATTAGGACTAATACAGTATCACAAAGTTTGGACACACATTCAATGTTTTAATTTTGTTCTTACATTGTAAATTAATACTGAAGTCATCCAGACTATGAAAGAACACATAATGAATCATGTAGTAAACTTAAAAGTATTAAACAAACTAAAATATGTTTCAGATTTTAGATTCTTCAATGTAGACACACAACTGATGTCTCAAACACATTAAGAGGCAAGAAATGCAAGTCATGAACTCTTGACAAGACACAGCTGTTAACTGAAAGCTAAGCAAGTTGTGTCTACTTTGAAGAATCTAAAATATAAAACATATTCTCGTTTGTTTAACTCTTGATAGATCCCTGTTCTTTAAATAAAACAGGGTGCCCACTAACACCTGATTGTCATCCTATTGATTGAAAACACCTGACTCTAATTTCACCTTCAAATTAACTGCTAATCCTAGAGTTTCACATACATTTGCCTCTCACAAATGTGTCATATAGGATAATTTATTTATTTATCTATTTATTCTCTTTATCTATCTATCTATCTATCTATCTATCTATCTATCTATCTATCTATCTATCTATCTATCTACACACAAAGTTGCTCATATTTGTAATTATACTGAAGCGTATTACCTTATTATTTCATTTAAAAAGTGTTTTATAAACGTTTATAGGACGTCTGTACCTGTTATTGTGCTTTTAAGTCCTAGTCTGATTAAAAGGCACTTCAGGCAGTTTAGTAACCGCATGCTATGACAGAGCACATGAATGAATTTTAAACAGTAATGTGGATCCAATGAAACTCTGGTCACCTAGTTGAGTATATCACATTCTTTTATTGTTGAAAATATCAGAGACATTAGCACATGTCAGTGATTCGCCTTATGCTCATGATTCTTATGGTGCTGGTTCCCATGATCTCCCTGAAGCTCCTGTATTCTCCAGGCCTCATGTAAATCATCCTTCCTCTGAAGTGGGCCTGCTCATACAGTAGCCAGTGACCATCCATGACCTGGCAAGACTGGCAGTCAGACATGCGGAAGCGTTCCATAATGGAATCACAGTCTTCCATCAGCTCCGTCATCTGCCCTCCAAAACTTTCCCTCTCATAGATCCTTATTCTGAAGGAGCCTCTGTGCTGTAAGACAAAAGTAAATGGACATGTTTGTTATTTGGTTATACTGGCTGATTCCTGAGGTTTCTGATAAAGCTGTGATTTTAAAGAATACATGGTAGGGAGGTAACATGATTTAAAAAAACATTATTTTTTATTTTCCTCTATTTTTACTACTATTAACATTACATATGTACCATTTCACACACTGAATGACTTTGATTACATCTACTGAGCTACTACATCATCCAGAAACATTGAAAAACAGATGATATTCCCGTTTAAATGCCCAATTCAACATGGTAGAACTTAAGTCTATGGTGCCACATCAAAAACTTGGAATACTGTGGAAAAGTTCATTTTTTGGTTCATCATTTCAATGAAAATGTCATATATTTTATATTTATCATACATAAAGACACATATTTCAATCCTTTTTGAAAAAATGTTGATTAGTATGACTTACAGCTGAGAAATCCAGAATCTCAAATTATTATTTTATGTCATTAGAAGTATTACATTAAGATTTACCTTTTTGCCAATGTGATTTGCACACAAAAGAATTTGACCTCTGCATTTAACCCATTAGAGCAGTGAAACACACACTAGGCTGTGAGAATTTGTGCCCAAAGCAGTGGACAACCCTTATCCTGGGGAGCATTTAAGGGCTTAGGTGCCTTGCTCAAGGGCACTTCAGTCATGTCCTGTCTGGGGATTGAACCAGCGACCTTCTGGTCACAACACCAAATTATTACCACTAGGCCATGGCTGCCCAATTTATTTACTCTGTTGGGTAAATTACTTGTCAAACAGTGTCAACATTAACACAAACAACCTGAAATATGTCACTTTACATGTAATAAATATAAAAATGCATGACAGTTTAACTTTTTGCATTAAATTCTTAACAAAAATTGACTTTTTCCACAGTTTTCTAATTTTTGGAGATGCACTAGTACATCGTTACTGTTCAAAGTAAAACAAGTATCTCTAGTTTTTGGATTTTTTCTTATTTTCTACAGACATTCTTGGCATTATGTGATATGTTCATGATGTTTGGATCAGAGTTGCTTTGAATAAAATGTTTACATGAACTCTCCTGTATTCTAACCAGTCACTGTGTAATCAAATCTGAATCAAGTCTAAAATCACATCAGTAGAGGGGTTTTAAAATAACACTATTGCTGCAATGCAATGGTGTATGTGCACCAGTGTGTATTGCACTTTCACTGAACCAGTGAGCACTTACAGTCAATCTAGCCTCACATATCTGCTCATTAATAGTGCGCGTTTGGCAAATCTTGCCCTCCAGATATCTGTGAGTGTTTTACCTGAGGAATCATGCGGCAGGATCTGATGGTATCAAACATCATACCCATGCCCATCATACGCTGAATGTCATAGTACTCTCCCCTCCTCAGGAAGAACTGGCTTCCCATAAAGCTGCTGCTCTCATACACCATGAAGCAACCATTCTCAACCCTGATGGAGCTGACCCGGCTCAAGTAGGAGGAGATGTCGCTGCAGTCGCTCATGCACTCATAACTGCGGCCCTGGAAGTTCCTCTCCTCGTAGAAGACAATCTGTCAGGGAAGTAATGCCATTTTTATGTCCCTTTATACAATTATTACTGATCAAGAATCCATGCATACAACACAAACGAAGATAAATGTAAAGCAAAAACAGCTCACATAAGTGCAGTGCAAATGGAAACACTACTACCTTGCCCATCTTTGCCGTATTATTTTTTCCCCAGTGCTTTAGTTCACTGTACTAAACCCTTCTTTGGTGGTCTTTTTTATACAAAAACCAGGGGGCCACATTTCGTTGTTATTCAAATGCCAAAAGCTGATGAACTAGCACTATGGCTTCTGCTGAATGGGGCTACTAAAATGTAACAATAGTTTTCCTCTATACATTTCTGGCATCCTTTATCCACATTGTCTCCTGCAATAAAAGCAAAGCTTTCGTTTTTGTACAGTGCGAATGTTCTTTGCATATAGTTAAATCACCAGACGTAGCAGAGGGATAAAATGTGCAGAATGTCAAGATATTTGTCGTCATTAAATCTAGTTGTTCTGCACAGCGACCTGTGCTTTTATGTTGAGTTTATGAATGATTGAGTTCTGCATTTGTTGGCAGTGGAGTGACTTCAGAGATCAAAATAAAGTACAAACACAAATAAGAATTTCTACAAGCAACACAAAAAAGCAATTTTCAACCTATGATTTTAGGAAACCACGTAATTGCACATATGATATGTGATATTTCAGTCTGTTCTGTAGGCCACACACTTCTGGTGCTGATGGTGCTTCTACAGCATCACAAACGTTCACTCATCATCAAGCAAAAGTCAATATTCTGTTAATGGAAAAAACTGCAACACACTCTGGGTACAGGCCTATGAGAGCATGTTTTGTTAAAAATAATAATTGCTTCACAGCTACTAAAGCATATACAAGGCCAATATACATTAAATATCAATGTTAAACTTTAACTTTCTTGGTTTTCAGAACAGTTGATACAACTGTGGTCAAATACAGATGATCTTGACAAGGTATTAAGCTCTTGGTATTGCTTCTGTATCAAAAGTAAGCCTATTATTATGTTATTCTTATTACCTGCTGATAATATGTAAAATAACTTTTTATATTTTATTAATATATATGATTATATATTATTATACATGATCTGTTCTTCATTCAAATAAATACAAGACTGAGATAAACTATAAGCTGTAGAAATACAGTGAACGTTTCATGAACTTGGAATAATTATTTAGTTATTTTATTTACCTTTTCTTTATTGATTCAGCTATATATATATACATATATGTGTGCATTTTTGTATATTGTATAATATTTTATGTATAATGATTAGTATTTTGTAATAGAATTATTGTATAATATATATGTATTATGTATTCCAGTGTTACATAAATTATATCAAACATAGCACTCCACAACTTTATTTGTTATTTGAAGTTTTATTAACTCTGCTTCTCTCTCAGTATGTTGGCCATTTATGAAGCAGTACACGATGGTTGAGATGTGAGAATATTTTTCTGTGTATTTTTTTATCAATACAAAAGTGTACAAGTTTAAAAATGGTTTATTAAATAAGCAGTTTATTTACAGAATTTTCAAAATGGCTAAAAGTCAGTGACTCGTCTGAAGGAGCCCACGATGGCACAGGTAGCACACCAGTCGCGGTACCTCCTGTACTCTCCTGCTCTTAGGAAGTACTGTCTTCCCCTGAAATTTGGATATTCATAGAAGATCCAGTAGCCATTCATCACATTACAGGAGTAGACATGGCGGTGGTGGAAACGGTCAGACACACAGGGGCAATCATCCATGAACTCCATCATGTGACCAATAAAGTCGGCCTTCTCATAGATCCTTAATCTGTAGGAGCCTCGATACTGTACAATGTTGGGAGAAATTGAAAAGAAGTCAATAAAGACAACTTTTTACGCTGTAAAGCCTGAACCATCACATTTTGTTTATTTGACCTTCTGACAAATTACAGAAACAGAAATTAAATTACACATTTCATGAGTTTTGTTTCGTATCATATTTGTTACATTCATAATTTATTGCTCACAGCCTGTTGTTTAAATAAACAAAACATACAGAACACAAACTTTTTTATTTTTAACCTCTTATAGATTTAGTTTTCTTTACATTTTTAGTCATTTAGTATACTCTGGTGCATGCAGTGCATGGATATTCCACCAGGGGGGCAAAATACATGCATCAAATTTGATACATTTAATATGCCTCAGTTTTTCTTACTTATTTAATTCAATTGAATATATTATATATAATAATAATAAAACAATAATCAATGTTGTTAGATAATATATCATTTAATTCTCTCTCAAATATGTATAAAATATGATATGCTTGGATTCGTAGGGTTAAACACAAAATCTCTTATGGTTCCAGGCTTTAACTTGTGAAATAGTCAAGAAAAAATAAAGCCAGTTTATGATGCTTTTCATGCAGTTTTAACAATCAGGCCAATACATTGGTTACTATATGATAAACAATAGCATGTAGGATATTTCAAGGGTTAACACTGAAATTTAGAACTCTATTGTATATCAGCAAACACTGCAGAACATTAAAGAAAGCTTACCATTGGAATTAGACGACAGGATCGGATACAACTGCTGAAACCCATCCATCTCTGATAGTCAGGATACTCTCCTTTCCTCATGAAATACTGATGACCCATATAATTCGGCCTCTCATAGATCATGAAGCAGCCACTCTCCACCCTGATGGAGTTACAGCGGCTGAAGTAGGAGTGAAGGTCTGTGCAGTCGTTGCTGCACTCATAACTACGACCTTGGAAATTCCTGTCCTCGTAAAAGATAATCTGTAAAACAGAGCCGTGTTAGTGTTAGACTCTTCATTATGGACTTATCAACATGATAACACAACTGAAGAAGGAAACCACAGCACTATACACAATGGTTCAATTCACCCCCCAAAATATCCTACCTTCCCCATGGTCTCCGCTGGAGAGATTCCACATGTTTCCCAAGCTTTTTATACCACCTCTTCACAAACAAAGTATTGTTATTCAAATGAACACATAGTAATAATAACTGAGGCTACTGGCACATGTTGACCTTTGTGTCACAGCACAACATTGGTTCAGAAATATGGATTTGTATTTGAAAAAGGATAAATAATTACTAGTTTGGGTCTTTCACATGCAGAGACAAGAGAAAGGACTGGTGTGGTATCCACACATCCACACACAGGTGCAGTACAATAGTTAGAGAACAATATGGAACATCCCTTTTGCATTAAAAATGTTGTGTAACAGTGAGGCCAGTTACTCAGTCCCCACTCTCCTCTGTCCTCCATAGCAAACACACTACATCTCTGTATGTTGCTGAAATATATCACATTTTAATGCAATATAGATGGTGAGATATATACAGTACTGTATAAAAGTCTTAGGCACATAAACTCATTTTAAATCATTTAGCTCAAGTGCTTCAAACATCATAACATCAATTGATGGGAAGAGTTTAACAGATACTCTCTAAAATAAAAACTTTTACAGGAAAAGCAAAAAACCTTCATCGCTTTTAATGGAAGTCAATGGAACCAGATGTATTTATAAGCCATTTGGGGCCATTTATTTTGATCCAGCCATCATGAAATTTACACACAATATAAAAGTCAAAAGGCTTTTCCATATCATGTCACAAATTGAAAAATGTCAAAAATTTAGATTTTTTTTTTTATAACAAGCTCTCAAAGGAAATAAAAATAAATATTGTAAAGAGTAACAAAAATGACATATTTTGAAAAAATTGTTGCGTTCTTTGAACAACAATGTTCCAGATGTTCTCTTCAATGCTCTTTCACCATCATCAACTTGCTAAATTCATTGGCAGCTCACTCGATTAACCAAAACACATATTCGATAATAAATACAAATATTTTTTGACCAATATGAGAAGTTTCACATATAGAACATCAGTACTTATATTGTTATTTACATTTTTTATATTTATACTTTTCTGAGCAAATAAAAACTTACTGTCCATATAAACAGCTTCTAATTTTATCAGGTGTATTAATTTTCATTCAAATATTATTTATCATATGTTTAACCCATCTGTGTGCTGTAGATGGTTCTATATAGAAATCTTTTGGGGTATATAGTATATATAGAACCCTTTTCAGGTTTTAAAAGGTTTTATACAGAAGCATCTACAACACATTCCTCATAAATCTGAAGAACCATTTTCACCCATTTTAGTATAGAACCATTTTCTTTACTAAAGAACCTTGAAGAACCATCTCTTTTAAGAGTGTAGTGTTAATGTTATTCAAGTAGTCCAGGTGACTGCAGCACTATTTAAGGTAAAATGGGAAATTTCAATGAGAAGCTAATTTAAGATAAATGGTAGGAGCCTAACTAGTGAGCTATCTTGCAAACATTAAGATCTTACCAACCAAATTACCTTTATGATTACCTGCCACTTAAAATAATGGAGTTGATTTGCCAAAAACATCAAAAAAGTCAAAACGTTCCAGATCTGCAACAATTAACAATACATTTGGAATATATTAGTTACTGTTCCCAATACTGTTACTGTTTGCCAGTTTCCCTTATATAATTCCTTTACAGTTATGCTTGAAAGTTTGTGAACATTTTAGAATGTTCTCTATTTCTGTATAAATATGACCTAAAACAAAAAGTAGATAAAGAGAACCCAGATAAACAAATGAGACAAACATATTATACTTGCTCATTTATTTATTGAAGAAAATGGTCCAATATGACATATTTGTGAGAGGCAAAAGCATGTGAACCTTTGCTTTCAGCGTTTTTGACCCCTCCTGTACAGTAATAACTGCATGTAAACATTTCTGGTAAATGTTCTTTAAACGTTCTTTGGTAGAACGACTTGTGTGTTTAGGCTCATTGTCTTACTGCATGACCCACCTTCTCTTGAGATTCAGTTCATGGACAGATGTCCTGACATTTTCTTTAGAATTCTCTGATATAATTCACAATTCATTGTTCCATCAATAGTCACGTTTCCATTGCAGTTTTGCGCAAAACTTTATCGATATTCTGTTTTGTCGAAAAAACAATTCGACAAAACAAGTTTTGCAATTACGGTGTTTCCATTAAATGCGAAATACTTTTATAAAATCACATGTGAATATGTTTGTTCTCGCGATAAGTCATTACAAACATGGCGGCAGTGGATGTAAACACATACTTCAGCTTTATACATATTGCTACCACAGCACTAGCGCTCATCATCAGCCATCAGAGGAGACGGCGACTTATCGAGGCTTTGGAGTGACAAGCCCCTTATACTTGGGAGCGGCTACGTATGTGGCGTTTTTGGGAAACTGTAGTCGATGATTTTACAGAAGAGCTGTGGATTCAACATTTTAGAAAGACACACTCAACTTTTAATGAACTTTGTGATGCTGTGAGATCTCTAGTGGAGCCAGCTGCACATTGTCCAAGGATTCTCCTCGTTATTCCAAATATGCCATCTTTATCCCCTTTCTGTTGTTGTCTTTTTCGCCAATAGAAACGTCCGGTTGTTGATCACATGACTCCCTTAATGCAAAAAAAGTCAGTTCGAGTGTTTCCATTACACTTTTGCGATATAAACCAATTTCGATACGACTCAAAAACCACCTCATCTTAGACTTTTATCGAAACACGTGAGTTTTTTTCGAAATTGTCGTGTTTCCATTAAGCACATTTTTATTCGCAATTCTAATTTGCAATATTTCAGGGTCAATGGAAATGCAACTAATGATGACAAGACGTCCTGGCCCAGATGCAGCAAAACAGGCCCAAACCATGATACTACCACCACCATGTTTCACAGATGGGATAAGGTTCTTATGCTGGAATGCAGTGTTTTCCTTTCTCCAAACACACTTTTCATTTAAACCAAAAAGTTCTATTTTGGTCTCATCTGTCTACAAAACATCCTCCCAACATGTGATCTTTAGCAAACTGCAGACAAGCAGTAATGTTCTTTTTGGAGAACAACGGCTTTCTACTTGCAACCCTGCCATGCACACCATTGTGGTTCAGTGTTCTCCTGATGGTGGACTCATGAACATCATCATTAGCCAATGTGAGAGAGGCCTTCAGTTGTTTAGAAGTTACCCTGGAGTCCTTTGTGACCTCGCTGACTATTACACGCCTTGCTATTGAAGTGATCTTTATTTGGTCGACCACTCCTGGAGAGAGTAACAATGGCCTTGAATTTCCTCTATTTGTACACAGTATATTAGATCATTTTTCTCAGTAAACAAATGAGCAAGTATAATATTTTTGTCCCATTTCTTTAACTGACTTCCGAAAATGTTTTAGGTCATATTTACAGAAATATAGAACATTTTAAAGGGTTTACAAGCTTTCAAGCACCACTGCATATGTACTGTATGGGGTTTGTATAGAGGTTTATCATTACATTTCACTCTACTCATTTTCTTCAGTTCTACTGAGCAGGAGTGCCATCTGTTAATAGTGTGCAATAGTGTCCAAAATGCATTAAACACAGTTTTCATTTGGACATTATGACCAGAAACATTTTCTGATTAGGTGGCAGGTGGCACTCCTAACAAAGAGTGTACACCAGGGGTAAGCAACTCCAGTCCTGGAGTGCCGGTGTCCAGCACAGTTTGGTGATGTCACTGCTCTGACACTGCAATTAAACATGCTAATTGCCCGCTGAGTTGAATCAGGTGTGTTTGATCAGGTAGATCACCAAACTATGCAGGAAACCGGCACTCCAGGACTGGAGTTGCCTACCCCTGGTGTACACCATCAACCACAACATTAAAACCACAGACAGGTGAAGTGTATAACTTTGTTCATATTCTTACAATGGCATCTGTCATGGAGTTGATATATTAGTCAGTATAGTTGGTTATTGAAATGGAAGAACAAGGACCAGATTGTGATTGTTGGATGCTCCAGAGTTTTCTCAAAATAGCAGATCTTTAAGGGGAGTTCCTATGTGCAGTGGTCTGCACCTACAAAAAGTGGACAAAAACCAGTAAATTGCAAGAGAGTAATAGATGCCCAGCGCTCACAGAACTAGTGTAAGGCAAAATTAATGCTGGCTGTGACAGAAAAACATCAGAACACAGTGCAGCACAGTTTGTTGTGTATGAGGCTGTGTAACTGTAGACTATCCATAGTGACCATGTTGACCCCTGTTCACCATCAAAAGTGGCTATAATGGGTATGTAACCATCAGAACAAGACAATGGAGCAATAGACGGTGTACTGGTCTGATGAATCATGTTTTCTTTGGCTTCCAATGGGAATCAATAGAGATGGTACCAGGATGCTCTATGTGAAGAAATCATGTGGATGCTCTATGAGAAGAAGGCATAAGGATGCTTTATGGTAAGAAGGCAACAGGATATTCTATGCAAAGGAGGCACCAGGATGCTCTATAGGAAGAAGGCATGAAGATGCTCTATGGGAAGAAGACTCCAGGATGAGGTTGACTTCCTCAAAGACAATTCTGTCATGTCCTGTATCAAAATTGGCAATTTTCGGATCACAAGGTTGGTTCCTTAAGCCTATGGCTCCATGTACCACCTACCTAAACATTGTTGCAGACTCCAACTTACAACCTACAGGACTTTAAAAGTGCCAGATGGTACAGGACACCTTCTGAGGTCTTATGGAACCATACTTAGTACGAGTGCAACCTACACTGTATTAGGCAGGTGGTTTTAATGTTATGGCTGACCACTGTAAATAGAGGAGGCATCAGTGAAGATGTGT
>BRDA01047034.1:0-14146 GCA_036984385.1 Crenuchus spilurus
ACCCAAACCCATACAACCATAACCCAAACCAATACAACCATAACCCAAACCAGTACAACCAAAACCCCCCAAAAATACAACCAAAACCCAAACCAATACAACCAAAACCCAAACCAGTACAACCCAAACCCAAACCAATACAATCAAAACCCAAACCAATACAACCATAACCCAAACCAGTACAACCAAAACCCAAACCAGTTCAACCAAAACCCAAACCAATACAACCAAAATCCAAACCAGTTCAACCAAAACCCAAACCAATACAACCAAAACCCAAACCAGTACAACCAAAACCCCAAACCAATACAACCAAAACCCAATCCATTACAACCAAAATCCAAACCAATAAAATCAAAATCCAAACCAATACAATCCAAACCCAAACCCATACAACCATAACCCAAACCAATACAACCATAACCCAAACCAGTACAACCAAAACCCCCCAAAAATACAACCAAAACCCAAACCAGTACAACCAAAACCCAAACCAGTACAATCAAAACCCAAACCAATACAACCAAAACCCAAACCAGTACAACCAAACCCCAAACCAATACAACCAAAACCCAAACCATTTTAACCAAAATCCAAACCAATACAATCAAAATCCAAACCAATACAATCAAAACCCAAACCCATACAACCATAACCCAAACCAGTACAACCAAAACCCAAACCAGTACAATCAAAATCCAAACCAATACAATCAAAGTCCAAACCAATGCAATCAAAGTCCAAACCAATACAAACAATACCAAAACTAGCACAACCAAACCTTGGTTTGAACCTTTGATGTTTCTTTATTGAAATTAAGGTTCTTTTAGGCAGGTTCTTTAAAGACAGGCTGTGTTCCTTTAAGAACTTTTTAAAAAAGGATTCTTCAGAGTGCTTCAAAGATTTTCAAAGAACCTTTTAAAGAAAGTTCCTGGAGGCACTTGGAAGGGTTCAACCAGTGTGATGATCGGTGGAAAGCCTAACAAATCTTCCAGGAACTTTGTGTTTTTAGAGTGTATCTTCTAGCAGAAACCACTGTGGAAAGTCATGTCTGATTTACAGCAATGTTAAACCTGGTCATAGGAAATTCATAAAAGGCTCATATATTATCGTTCACTTTGGCATCCGAACCACAGACAGCACCAACAGATTCACCCTCACACAGAACCACAGTCCAGGATAATAACTCTGAAACAGGCTTACAGTAGAGAAGTCCATACTATCATGTTTATCTGCAGTCACTCATAAACCAGGCTGTGAGATGAAGCTGAAATATCTTGAGTAAAGCGACATCTGGTTTACATGAAGTGAGCCTCAACTCCTGTTTCTCCAACAGCACAGAGTGGCCTGACTTTGGCACCCATCCCTAAGTACATATTTCTTCCCACTGGAGACTTGTTCGGTCCAGTTTAACAGCTCTCTTTTAAGCCCTCCTCCAAAAAAAGGGTGTACTATTGTCTTTCAAATGACCAAAAACCAAAGCTACACTCTTAAATAAGATGGTTCTTCAATTCTTTAGTAAAGAATTCTATATAGAATCATAAACAGTCAAAGAACCCTTCTCGTGGATAAAGGGTTCTTCAGATTGATGAGGAATGTGTTGTATATAGTTCTATATAGAACCTTTTTTTAAATGGGTCTACATAGCCCCCAGAAGGGTTCTGTTGAAGTTTTCATGTCGAGCTTGTAATAATAAAGGAATCTTTTTTGGTGCTATATAGAACCATGTCTGTATAGAACCGTCTGTGGCACTTTCCTCATAAATCTTTAGAAACCTTTCAGTATGCAAACAACCCTTTAGGTTCTTTGAGTGTTCATGGTTCTTACAGAAGCTTTTTTTAAATGGGTCTACATAGGCCCCAAAAGGGTTCTGTTGTAGTTATGATGTCAGGAATGTAATAATAAAGGAAACATTTTTGGTGCTATATAGAACCATGTCTGTATAGAACCATCTACGGCACTTTCCTCATCAATCTGTAGAACCCTTTCAGGATGCAAACAACCCTTTAGGTTCTTTGATTGTTCGTGGTTCCATACAGAACATTTTTTAAACGGGTCTACATAGGCCCCAAAAGGGTTCTGTTGTAGTTTTGATGTCAGGCATGTAATAATAAAGGAACCTTTTGTTGGTTCTATATAGAACCATGTCTGTATAGAACCATCTATGGCACTTTCCTTATCAATCTGAAGAACTGTTTCAGAATGCAAACAACCCTTTGGGTTCTTTGAGTGTTCATGGTTCTATATAGAACCATTTTCTTAAATAACTGAAGAACCCTTGAAGAATCATCTCTTTTAAGAGTGTGGTTTGTATTTGACATGTTTTTATGGTTGGTTTCTTCTGTTTGAAGAAACATTATCTGTTTTATACAGAAATCAGGCCTCAACCTTTCACCCCTTTGATTCTGTGGTATAGACAGTATGCAAATTACATGTAAACAACATAACCTGTACATTTGTCCAGTAGAACAATATAGCTACCATATCAAGCATTGCTTTAGACCTTTCCAGTCTAGCTGGCCAGCACTATATCACCAGGGCAGAAATATATTTAGCGGGTTGAGTGATTGTTTACAACCCAGAATTTTACCATTAAAGGGAATTCCACCTGAACACGAGTTTTATAACTTCTAAAGAGTTTCTGACACAATTACTCATGCTAGTGTTATTTTCGCTTGTGTGTTGAGAAATCTCTAAACTTTTCACCTTTAAACCTAATTAGGAACTTGTGTCTTATGCTGGTCAACAGCAATAAATCTGAGTTGCAGTCTGTGGTTCAGTGAATAGGAGCATGCAAACATTCAATTGTCCATGTAATTTGCACTCATTGTCCATTTGATCAACTCCGCTGACCATATAGGTGCCCTTTGTACAAACTGTAGTTCAAATGTTTCTCTGTATATCCCCACTGAGCAGGTATTGGTGGATAATTCTTAGCACTGCAGTGACACTGATGAGGTGGTTGTGTGTTAATAGGTGTTGTGCTGGATCAGACACAGCAGAGCTGCTGGATATTTTGAATACTGTATCCACTCATCGTCCACTTTATTATACAGACCTAGTTTGTTGGTCTACCTTGTAGAGACAGTAGCTAATCTGTTGCTCTAAATTTTGTTCTGGTCATCCTCTTGTCCTTCAGTTTTTGTAGAAATATTTTACTTTTGTTAGCCCAATGTGCTACATTAATCTGGATAGCTAATAATGCTTTGATAACCACTTTGTAGTTATTAGCAAGTCCACTGGCTGGTCTGCCTTAGCAAAGAGTTGCAGCAAGGTAAAATGAGTAAGATAGTTCATTGCTTTGAAAAGTGTGAAATGTGAAAAACAAGTGTTTTAAGTGCTTGCAGGTTCTGATAAAAGCTAGAAGTTAGTGAAACCTCACATCACAGCCCCATCTCTGTCTTCTCCATGTGCCTTTTGTTTACATTCTAAGTCATGTCTTAGTCCTAACACTGTCATGCTTGGAGATGCACCTGTCTCATGATTTTACATTCCTTATTCCCCATCTCATGTCTCCGCCCTTCCAGACAAAGTTATTTGACATTTCACATTCACATCACCTTGCAAGAACAGTGAAACTTTGATGCCAAAGCTGAAGTAATGCATTACTTTCACCGCTTGAGTGAGCTGTACCTTGTAGACCTACCTGTACCTTCTGGATAAATCAAGTGACTCTTGGTCATGGACTTTCACCTTAAGTTAGAGAAATGTGCTACATGAATTTAACTGAATATTCAGATTTTATTTTGATGTGAAATCTAGCACTTTTCTTATCAAATTTGTGAAATCTGCAATATTTCAGATACTAATTCTATGAAATTATGGGAAGAAATTTGGTATAACTGATATTGGAAGTCTAAACCTAATTTCACACCTGAAAATGCATATATCAATGCACCTTTAGAAGAAGATAATAGCAATAAAATGTATAGCAATGTTGCGTCACAATGGCAAAGACATTGCTCAGTGTTGTCTTTCAGCAGGAGTCGTCTCACACCTCTCGGGACCCCTTATAAAGTGTTTAAAGTGAACCCTCTCCTGCACTGATCTCAGTATTCAGGTCAGTTGTCGAGACCAGCTGAGCTCTTCCAGAGCTTTTTGCAGTTCTGCTGTGTCTTGAATTTTTGACCCTCTGGCGTTGGAGCTTTAAGTTATTGTTTCACGTGGGCAGCAGACATTCCTAAGCTGGACCAAAGAGTCTCACTATACAATGCCTTGTGAAAGTATTCACCACCGATGGCTTTTTACATATTTTGTTGCATTACTACCTGTATTTAAATGTTTTTTTTATCTGAATTGTATGTGATACATCTGCACAAAATAATCAAAGTTTGTGAAGTGAAATGAGAAAAATATATGTAATTTTTTTTTTTTTTTTTTTTTGGGGGAGGAGGGGCAATAAAAAACTGAAAACTGGCATGTACATACAATATGTATTCACCCATTTGATATGAATCCTCTAAAAAGTTCTGGTGCAACCAATTACCTTCTAAAGACACATGATTAGTGAAATGAAGTCCACCTGTGTGCAATATACAGTAAGTGTCACATGATCTGTTAGTATATACACACCTTTTCTGAACGTCCCCAGAGACTGCAGCACCATTAATCAAGAAGCACCACTAATCAAACAACACCATTCACCAAGGAGATCTCTAAACAAGTCAGGGACAAAGCTATTGAGAACCCAGGGTTGGGTTATAAAAAAAATATTCAAATCTCTGATAATCCCCTGGAACACTATCAAATCCAGTATCATCAAATGGAAAGAACATGGTACCACAACAAACCTGCCAAGAGAGGGCTGCCCACCAAACTTGCAGACCGGGTGAGGAGGACATTAATCAGAGAGGCAGCACAGAGATCAAAGGTAACCCTGAAGGAACTACAGAGTTCCCAAGCAGAGACTGGAGTATCTGTCCATATGATCACAATAAGCCATACATTCCGTAGAGCTGGGCTTTATGAAAAAAAGCCTTTACTGACAAATAAAAATAGAAAGGCTCATTTTGAGTTTGCCAAAAGGCATCTGGGAGACTTTACAAATGTACAGAGGAAGGTGCTCTGGTCATTTGAGACCAAAATTTTACCAAAATCACACAGAGAACACCATTCCCACAGTGAAACATGGTGGTGGCAGCATCATGGTGTGTGGATGTTTTCAGCAGCAGGGACTAAGAAACTGGTTTGAGTTGAGGGGAAGATGTTGCTAAATACAGGGATATTTTTGAGCAAAATGTGTTTCAGTCTGTGAGTGATTTGAGACTGGGACAGAGGTTCGCCTTCCAATAGGACAATGACCCAAATCATACTGCTAAAGCAATACTCAAGTGGTTTAAAGGGAAATATGTAAATGTATTGGAATGGTCTAGTCAAAGACCAGACCTTAATCCAATTGAGAATCTGTGGTTAGACGTGATGATTGCTGTTCTCCAGCAGAAACCATCTAACTTGAAGGAACTGGAGCAGTTTTACCTGGAGGCATTGACAAAAATCACAGTGGCAAGATGTGACAAGCTCATAGAGACTTATCCAAAAAGACTTGCAGCTGTAATTGCTGCAAAAGGTGACTCTACAAAGTACTGACTTTAGGGGGGTGAACGCTTATGCACCCTGAAGTTTTCTGGGGGGTTTTTTTGGTCTTATTTGTTGTTTGCTTCACACTAAAAGGAAAATCAAATGTTCAAAGTTTTAGGCATGTTCTGTAAATGAAATGAGGTAAACCCAGGTTGTGAGGTAGCAAATTGCCAAGGGGGGTGAATACTTTTGTAAGGCACTGTAGCTCTTCTTATGAATGCATGTACAGTAGGTTTAGGATATATTAGGACTTATAGGACACATCTCTTAGGGGATGGTCAGCAATACGATGGAGAAATACAATCAGAGGAATTAATAACAAGCCATAAAGAAGCCTGAAGATACAAAAAGAAGAAAAATATTCTGGAGAAACATTTTGGTCATTTGATAGGAGTGTAAGAAAATACTGATACACTTTAATGTTACACTGGTCTGATTCTCAAAAACACAGAGCAGATTTTTAATTAACAGTTTAGATGTAAAGATGGTGGCAGACAGTGGTTCATTTCATGTTGTGTTTAACCCCTGACCACTAGATGACAGCTGTTGTAATCTTCAGCCGTTAGACTCTTCAACTCCAACACAAACAAGTAGAGTAAGGATGCACTGTGGTCAGTTTTCTTAAAATAAAAAAAAAAATGCAATGCATTTCCTTGATGAGTATTACAATATATCACAATATTTTGAATCATAACTCCAGTATCTTGATGCATATCATATTCCCAGATTATAAATAATACACAGTCACCAGGAATCAACTTTATGCCACTTAATGGACATTGATGTGATGCTATATTTTTGACCTATCATCAAGTATCAAAAATTTAAAGTATTAAATGCTTCAATAAATTTAGCAATTAGTTCTTTACTCTCTTTCAATACTTTTTAATACTAATAAGTACCAATTTAGCATTGTATTTTGTTGACAAATGAAGAGATCTGTATTTTTTACAGAGATTACATTTTTAAAAAGACCAGACATGCCTGTAAAAATGTAGAAATGTGTCCATGTCCATCAGGTCAACATGCAATGAGTGTTTTAATGTATAGCCAATGTATTGTTTTGGTATTGAGTATCATGATACTGCTGATGTCTTAAGAATCTACAACACACCATTGAAAACATCAGGACACAGGTGACTCTCCAAATGTCCTCTGCAAATGGCTGAATAGGCCTTTGTTTCTTGATTTTTAAATGACTTGAGCTGAAATAGAAACAAGCAGGTTAAATCAGGCTCTTTGAAGTCCATTGTATGTGTCCAAGTACAACAAATTGCTGAAATGTGTTTTTGTGTTTGTTGGGCTGCTGTTGGAGTTAACATGGATATAATCATGCTGGGGAACAGAGGCGGTACACTGGTCTGTTTTTAGATGATCTGATAGCAGTTCATAAAGATGAAGATTTCTTTCTTCTTTATGTTTATAACACTGCATGGTTTGGTATACATGTAGTATAATAGTCCAGGTTTGAGGTGCAGACACAAAAATAAGCATGATATTTGGACATTCAGTGGTTTTTCATGATTTAAAAATGTTCTGCATTGTAGTTTAATACTAAAGTCATCCAAACTATGAATAAATACATCTGTAATTATTTAGTAAACAAAGCAGAATATGTTTATATTTGACATTCTTCACAGTAGGCACCTCTTGCTTAGATGCAGCTTTCTTGGCATTTTCTCAGTCAGCTTTATGAGGTAGTCACCTGGAATGGCTTTCAGTTAACAGCTGTGTCTTGTCAAGAGTTCATGACTTGCATTTCTTGCCTCTTAATGTGTTTGAGACATCAGTTGTGTGTCTACTTTGAAGTAAAATCTAAAACATGTTTTGGTTTGTTTAACACTTTTAAGTTTACTACATGATTCCTTATGTGTTCCTTCATAGTCTGGATGACTTCAGTGTTCATTTATAATTTAGGAATTTTGCATTTATTACCCTCAGAGGTGAAAGCAGTGCAGTGTTCAGTGGTGTCACTTGTGTACTACTGGTCTGCAGATGCTCACATGGCCACTCACGTGACTTGTCACAACACTGGAAAAGGAAGTGACCCGCATGCTTGACCCAGCTGCTGTAAGACAGAAAGACATTTCCCAGTACACATACCACATGAACCTTCTGTTCTCATTAACATATGTTGTCTCACACCTACAGAGACAGAATAATACCTCGTTACATTCTTATTTATACATTTATAGTTAATATGTGAGCACCATCAGTTATATTATGTTTACATAAGCTGGAACTTATGTAATGTACTCGTTTCCCACAGAGAAGATTTCCAAATACTCAGCAAACGGCTTTAGACAAGACTTTCAGTGAAGCCTTCAGTAAGCTTCAGGTACAGCAGGCTCCTCAGCATCCTTGTAATAGATTATATATATTATTATGGAAGGTGTGGTTCACTCAAAAAGCATGTTTACACAATTTTCCCCTTACCTCAGATGGAGACGATCAGCCAATACACGTTTGGAGCACACATTTTGTTTCTTTAGTTTAGAACTGGAGCTGCAAGTATTACTACAAACACCGGAACTCAATAGTCACCTAAATAGCTTGGTCATTTCCATCCAAAACACATCACCAACCCTTCTGTCAAGCCGCTCAAACCACACCAGACCTTAATTAACATCTCACAGAGTAGTAAATCTGGTTTAGGACACAGTATGACTTACTGTGAGCTTTAAAAATGAACAAAAAGCTGCATCTGCACTTTTTAAAAATAACAAAAAGCTAAAAGTAGGATGTGCTATGACTGAGAGAAGGAAGTGCTGATCTAGAATCAGTTAGAATCAGTTTAGTCCTAAACATGGAGAGATCTATATCAAGATCAGTCTTCTACCAGACCTGCTGCTGTCTGAAGTGACTACTCGTAGCTACATTTATAGCTTTTTAAAATTACCTTTTTAGCTTTTATAGTTTTTTATAGTCTTAAATCACTTTGACTAGTCTGTGAGACCTTCATTAAGATCTGCAGGTCGAGTGACATTTACTGTATTCTGACAGAAACAACTGGGCTATTTAGGTGTCTATTGAGTTCTAGTGTCTGTTAGCAATATTAGCCTTGCAGCTCCAGTTCTAAACTAAATAATCAAAATGTGAACTCTAAACATGCCTGATGAACTATATTATATGGTCTAATGTTTGTGGGCACCCCTTCTAATGATTGCACTTTAATGAGGTTGCACCCATTGCTGACACAGATATGCATGTGCACATCTTGCCCCTGTAGAGCTAGGACTCCCTGGCGCAGATACACATGAACCTATTGGGCACCATGCCTAATGGCAGTCATGGGCTAGAAGGGAATAAAGCCCCCAGCATTGAGCTATGGAACTGTGTTCTCTGGAATGATGGTACTCCATCCAGAACTTTTGGGATGAGGTGGGGTGGGGATCATCCACTAATACCCTTGATTTTGAAAGAAACAATGAATGAGCAGGTGTCCCAATACTTTTGTCCATATATGTACACATGTGAAGAGTGGAAAATTGTGTAACTGTGATTGTTGAATGAACTTTAATGCATATTTTAATGGTCTGATGATGTGTACCGTACGTCTCAGAGATTTGTAGAACAGCTTTAACTGATGTAACTATAACAGACCTTTCATAATGTAAATATTAATGTGGTTCTAAGATCTAAAATCAACATCAGGTAATGGCCAGGTTATCTGTGAGCAGGTTACTCCATGTTTACAATTGTCCTGTGGTTGTGCTGTGTGGTGGTCACACCTCTAGAGGGAGCTGTAAGCTTGCAGCTCTCAATTGACCAGGTGTCTGCTTCTCTTCCATCCGTCCATCCATTATCTCACCCGCTTAATCCTTATCGCGGTTAGTCCCCTACACTCTCACTGGGTGCAGGGCAGGGCATTACATCATTCAACTAAGCCCCCGAACAGGCTATATATTTTTTTTACTTGTAGCCAATTTTCTCCCTTTCCTAATGTAGTCGCCAATTAACCCAACCCACTAGTATCTCTCCCCATCACTTTGCACTGTCCCTGACTCTAGGAGGGTGAAGACATGCACATGCCTCCTCCATTGTGTGCGATACAGCACCGCTTCTTTTCTACCTACCGCTTGATACACCGTCCTTGGGGAGCCAACGCGCTCGGAGGAAAGTGCAGGATTCCCAGCTCTGAAAGGACCAATCTGCCTGAGCCAGCGGACATTGCAGTGTGTGAGTGATAGGGAGAGTGTCATCTACCCACCCAGAGAGAGCACTGCCAATTTTTGCTCTCTTGTGCCCCGACTGGTAATAGCAAACAGCATGACCGGGATTCAAACTCACAATCTTCTGGACATAGTGTCAGCGTCTTAACCTGCTGAGCCACTCGGGCCCATTATTTTCCCAAATTTTCCCAAAGCTCTTCAGGAATGGTTAACTTTAAAGAGTTTCCCATGATTAACTTGTGATAACATTCTCTACATATAATTTTATGACAAGGCTGTACATTTTCTGGGTTTACAATCACTGGCCACTTCATTAGGCACACATACCTTGTATCTATACTGATTGTCTAGTTTAGCTCCACTGATGTGGTGGTGGTGTGTTAGTGTGTGTTCTAATATGAGTAGGTCAGACACAATAGAGTTGCTGATGTTTTTAAACACCTCAGTGTCTGTGCTGGAGTTCAAAAAAACTATCCAGCCAACAGTGTCCTCTGACCACCAGTGAAGGACTAGAGGACCAACACAAACTGTGCAGCAACAGATGAGCTGCTGTCTCTACAAGGTGGACCAACAAGGTTGGTGTGTCTAATAGAGTGGACATAGTGTTTAAAATCTCCAGCAGCCTTACTGTGTCTTATACCAGCACACAACACACACTAACACACCACCACCACATCAGTGTCACTGCAGTGCTGAGAATGATCCACTACCCAGATCTGTGGTGGTCCTGACCATTAAAGAACAGAGTGAAAGAAGGATAACAAAGTATACAGAGAAACAGATGGACTACACTGTGTACACAGTGCACCTATATGGTCAATGGAGCTGATAAAATGGGCAGTACGTGTAGATACAAGTGTACCTAATGAAGTGGCCAGTGAGTGTACAAAGCACCTGTCAGTATCTACCCTCAAAGCAAAGGAACTTCTCAGAGATTGACAACAGGTGCTCATCCACCATTTGCTTCATGGGGGTAAGGATTTATTAAGCAATTCTTGAAAAACATGCTAAGACAAGTCACAAGACAAGAGGAACATTTTGAAGTCCAACCTTGGGAATATTTCAGATGATTCCATAATGAGTCACTTACTAAACAGTTATGAATCATCAGGAGGAAACTAGAGGACTTTAGTAGGTTTTTTTTAAACACCAACATAATGTTACTACGGCTGAGTTTTACGTGACTCTTCTGTTCTTTTCAAGATGTCAGGGAAGTGTGAGCCAAATTTCAGTGGCACTTCCAGGAGACTCATTATGGAGACAAGGCCAAAGCATATCTTAATTAATCTTCACTTTTCACCAGCTCCAGTTTCTCATTTTCCTGTTTTATGTGATCCACTTGGATGGAGATGTTGCCAAAACTGCTGACTGTGTCATCAGGGCAGGAGTGATTTATGCTCTCACGGCATGTTCCCAGGACTGGAGCAGCTCTCCTCCCTTTCACGGATGAATCTTTTTACCAAGCTGGCTGTAATATAAAAAACGACTTGCTTTGAAACTGCAAGACTAATGTTGTTAACATTACTTAGCAGTCACTTAAATAGCCATGTCGTTTTGGTTAGTTCCATCATGAGGAACCAAGATCAGTCTTCTACCAACCCTTCTGCTGTCTGAAGTGACTGCCTGTAGCTGTGAAGCTTTTGTAGTCTGGAGTAAGTCATACTAAACCACACTGATTTGTTTGTGAGACCTAAACTATAACCTAGACACAATTTAATCAGCAATATAAAGGACAAGTGCCAAATATGTAAATATGATTTACTTAGCTACTCTTCTTATCTACAGTGGTTTAGTATATTCACTATAAGTACAATTAACCCTCTGGAGTTGGCTCTCCCACTGGGGGTATATTAATGAAATTCTGCAAAAACACTTATATAATACTGCAAAATTTTATCCTAGAAACAAAATGAAGTATACCCCAGAAACCATAAAGAGTCTCTCTCTCTCTCTCTCTCTCTCTATATATATATATATATATATATATATATATATATATATATATATATATATATACTGTATATACAGCTTGAATCTAAATATATTTTTAGATATCTGTGAGAGGAGCTTAAATAAGCAGAGACACATTTGTGAGAGCGAGTCAGACAGCTACATATATTTTCATTCACATGATAATGATAGTAATTCCGGACATTCCATTGGTGTGTTCCAGCGGCCATGGAATGTGTGAAATGTGAACTGAACAAAGACCTCTCACCTCAAACTCAATTCATAAATATTTAATCTCGGAACCACTGAATGAGTAAAACACGTCGCCTCACATTAGTTAAGCTTTAAAAATAAAACCACATAAAATTTTAGAGCAGATTTAATCAAAATATAGATTTATGACACTCTTACTGTTTCGAAACTGTTGTTGTTGAGTTTGTGCTGAACAACAGCCTGTGTAACACTTTGGAAACAAATAATTTGAGATTTAGTGTCATTTGTAAAAACGTCAAGGCATGTCGGACTATATCAGAGTGTCTGAAATCCCCTCAGACACCAAGTAAATTATTTAAAGAAATATACCTAAATCTCCGGTTTCCTCCCTCAGTCCAAAAACATGGAGGTCAGGTGAATTGGGTACTCTAAATTGTCCGTACTTGTGTGTGTGTGTGTGTGTCACCCAGTGATGGACTGGCGCCCTGTCCTGGGCTTAGTTGAATAGTGTAATGCCCTGCCCTGCGCCCAGTGAGGGGGGGTAGGGGACTAACCGCGACCCTGATAAGGATTAAATGAGTGTTATAATGGATGAATGGATGGAAATATGTAACCCCGCCAGGAAAAACCGGATCAGTCATTTTTTTCAAATACGAGTTGTAAAGAGTGCTGTTAGAGGAAGCCTCACACAAAGTTTCAGCCGATTATCTCTCAGACTTTCAGAGATAGAGCATTCAGAGACACAGCACACTGACACTCAACGCAGTTTATTTGTGTCACAACACATTAAAACCAGAAACGCTTAAAAGTTCATCAAAATAAATCCAAATATAGCAGAAATTAATACTAAAAGACAACGCTGGCTAAATCGCTCTGTTTACATCAGCTGAAGACATCTAACCTGCTCACGTTTGGTGGATGGATACATGAGCTCAACATTTCTACAGTGAAAAGAAGTAGTTCAGGAGCCGAATGACACCCAACAAGCTTGTGTACCTCCGCGGTAAAAGTAGTTCTACATCAGGATTCGAGGGGTCACAGAAACATTTTTCAGGTAAAAATCTGCAAATTTGCTGAATGGCTTACTGTACAAAAACAACTTTTTTGGTGAATTTAAGTTTTGTTTTTGATCAAAATATGTACTACAATAGATATCTGAGATTATTATCTTTCATTTACAGCAATAAAACCAAGTGGCTAAGTTTTGTCGCTAATGTGAGTGACAGGGTGAACGACACCATATCTCAGTAAGTTGCCCAGCAACTTTGGCCTGGTTTTCCCTGGCAGGGTCACATATACTTTAACTCACACTTGAGTGTATTCATTTTTGTTATGTTAGTCAAGCAACTGTCAACAAACCCATGTGCTATGAATGATCCTGGTTTTTATTACAAGGAACTGTGGGCACCACGGAGTTAATGCAAATGCAAGCTTTTCCACAGAGTGCAGTAAGGGTGCATAGAGGGCGCTCATCTATTTTGAACAACAGAATGAGAAATGCGGCACCTTAAAGCCTCATTATACTTTTGCATATGTACAAATGAAGACCAGCAGACCATGTGTGTCAGGGCTGATTAGCAATCCTGTTTGATCATGAAGCAGCCAGTTACAGTACTAAGCAGGAGCGCTAGCTAACGATTGAACACATGAGTACATTTACACTTATGTCATTTGGCAGATGCACTTATCCAGAGTGACTCAGTCATGTTACATTTGGAGGTGTGTGTAGAATTAGGAGTCTTGCCTAAGGACTTGTTATTGTATGCTCATCTGTGGGGGGTCTTAATCCCAGACTACCACATGGGTGGCAGCGTTGTAACCCAGTACACTATGCTGTACAGTAGAGTAGCTCAGTGACAACACTGACTAGGATTACCAGTGTGACTACAGTACCTAAGAAATGCCAAGGCTCCCTCTATTGGCCAGATGACTCAGATGCCCATGAGTAGTCATTACTAGCTCCTAACAGCATAATGTGGTTCTAGTATAACCTAAATACTTTTATAATGATTTAATTTTATTATATTGTCACATAGCAAGTTTAAAATAAATAAAATGAAACTTTAGTGGATGTTGACTTTATTGGGCATTTTAATGGAATAATTGTGATTTGATTGTTTTATATCTCCTCTTCTTAAATATAGACCCCTGCAATAAACCCTCCACAAAAGAAATGAGTAGAGATGCCAAAGTTCCCTTTGTTACACACACACACGCACACACACCTACACACA
>BRDA01047035.1:0-17178 GCA_036984385.1 Crenuchus spilurus
AATTAACAATGTTGGACAAATTGCTGACCATATGCCTTTTTGTAGGAGAAATTAACAAGTGATGTAATTAGTGCTTTTTAGGAGTTTTCCAACTTTGTATTACATTGAATGGAATGGAATCGAGTACCTTCAGCGGTACATATTTTGATTATAACTTTCATTTAAGTCACTTAGCACTTCATCATATGCTTTTTAAAATGTGTTTTCCTGCCCTGAGTGAACGCTCTGTTAAATTTGTCTTCTGTTGTTCCTCTGACTACCACAAGATGGTGTATCTCCCTCTGGAGACTCTGATTTAGTGAGCACCATGCTGAGACAGTAAACTATTGCAGTCCATCTCTTCCTTGGAAAAAGAATGGTTACATCCTTGAGAGATGAGAGGGCAACCGTTAACCTGTAATAAATACTGTGGGATGAGATGTGAGAGCTTTCATCCAAGCCTCTGTAATATTTCTTTTGGGAGTAAAGGTCATGATATAATAACTGCACTGCAAAAGCTGGTTCTTTGGCCTAAATCTTTGTCTCTCTTACCAAGCTTAGTTTGTGCACAGTAGCACAGAGACCTTATTTATTTTGTATGTATATATATCTTTAGACATCCCAACTCATCATTCATGTTTTATCCAGGACTACATGTGTCAGTGTTAATTTAAAGTAGTTATGAATTGTAAGTGATTTGCAAGCCCTTCAGTAATCTCTGGTTTGTGTTTAAGGGTTTCAGTATAGATTCATATTGCCATCTGCTGTGAACTTTTCAAGTTCTTAAATGTTCAATCTGTCATGAAGCACAAACACTGTTGATTTATTGAATGTTAGTTTTAAAGTAACCACTAATAACTTTGGTCCATATTGCGACATTTGAATATGAGGATTGCACCATTCACCCTGAAGTGCACTGTTCAGGTTTTAGCTTGCTTTGTCTCTTCCGAAAGGTTTCCAAAATAGAACATTACCCGGTTTAGAGCTTGATTTGAAGCTCAGATGATCTGATGACGTGAAAGTGGATACAAGTTTATCAGGAGCATTATGTTCCAACAGAGTGATCAGAATCACCTCCCAAAGATATGCACATTTTGTAGTGCGAGATGATCAATAACATGGTTGGTTGATACTCCTGAACAAAAATGTGATGTATACACTGTGAACACTCAGCATGCTCAGTATCCCTCAGAGATTACATTTATGCATAAGAGCTTTTTGCTTTAAGATTTGTAGTTAGTTGCTATTTGAAGCACTTTAGTTATACAATGGAATAGGCCTGGGTAGTATGACAAAAAAATTTGTGATAATGTGACAATTAGTTGTTCTTAGCGTGCATATCATCAGTACATAAAGAAGACTTACTGCATGTTTCATTGCATTAAGAGAACAATTATTCCTGTATTATTGTACCATACACTGTTCAGCAAGGAGGTGGGTATAGAAATTACATTGCCCACCTCTAGCTTGATTTCAAGAATTCTCACAACCATATATTATGAAAGTTAATTTGTATTCATAATTTAATTTATAAAGTAAACAAAAGGCTTCAAATGTCACTTTATGTGTAATTAATATAAAATGTTATTTATTTTGAATTCAATTATATACAACAGTGAACTTTCACAACATTCAAATTTTTGCATGTAGCACTGTACACAGCCATCTTTTTGACATGATTGTACTGATTCCCTTAAGATTTTAGATTTGCAAGGGATATCTGTTAACACCCTCATATCATATTATTGTTGAAAGTCTTGATTATCACCATTATTAGAATCAAATACAGTACAATTATATGCAATATTTTGAATGTATCCCGAGCTCTCCTCTGAGCTCTCTACCTCAACCAAGAGGTGATCAATCCTGGTAATCTAACATCCTGCACTGTTGAGCTTTAATCTAATTACAGGTACTAGGAGATCTTTAGGGACACCTGTGTATCAATGACGAGCATTGGGCACCTCTGTTTGGCATTGTATCCCTTTGCTTTGAGTTTTCATGTGTATGTAGTAGCATTTGTTTTTTTTATAGGGTAGTTCTGTTAAGATATTTTATTTGATACACAAGTTTTAGTTGGCTTTAAAGATTTCTTTTCTGGATTGATGTTTATCATTTTAAAATGCAACACTCATTAGCTATTTGCTAAATAGTTTAATTAAATATGAGCATAGTAACTGTACTTTGATTTGGCTAATTAGATATTAACCATTTTATTCACCTTCGGGTTGAATTAAGGTTAAATGTATAGAATACTTAGCTTTCATTACAACAGAGCAGCTTGTTATGGTGAAGGACAGGCTTAAATCAATTAAATCTTGTTTATCTCTCAAGCTCTCACATAAGCATTACAAGGCCAAGATGATGCCATGCTGACCAGACTTATCTTATAAATGAGCACTACATGATCCATTAATTCAAGGTGAAATTTAAATGTTATTACTGTGTAAATGGTTGGCTTACCACAAGTGGGTGTACTGGAAAACATGTTTTCCTAATCCTCGTAAAAGGGTTAATGTGATGCTGTAATACAGTAAAACTGATTTTGGCCCAACTGAGTTGATGCTTTATTTATGAAAATTGTTTTTGGTTAATCTGGTTCTGTTTTGTTACCTTATGAAGGCCCTGGACTGTGCTCCAAACTCTAAACCATGTTTTAGTATGGTTTAGTGGTTGACAGATGTGTTGTTATGAAAAACACAGAGAATATTTCCTGAGTTTCTCTCCAACATAAAATAAGAACATTTCATCATCAGATGCTCTATGATGGTCCTGATGAAAAACATTTCTTTCTAATGTGTTTCCAGACCAGTCATTTTCTTATTTAGCAGCCAGTGTTGAAATAGGCCAGACATCCTAACAAAGAGAGCTAAAACAGATTTTATTAATGGAAAAAAGTCATATTTATTTATGTTATGCTGCAATTTGTTGCTAACATTGCTAATAGAGAATGAAATCTAGCAGGACCACTTTGCATTATACAGATGGTATTACATGGGTCCTATTAGACTTGATTTGTTACTTCCCATGTTATGTTTTTAGTTTGAAACTTCTGTATTGAAATTGTAAAACAGCTTCTTTTGTTTCTGAATATTTGCTAATTTGAAAAGACACTTAAAAGAATAAACTTAAGACATTATTTGCTTTTGATGAACAATTACTTTAATAACCAGAAAGCTTGATAAAATAGTCATGTTGCTTGAAAACAGTCTACTGTGTCGTTTTCATCAGACTAAAACTAAGCATTTCTGCCATTTCATGAATTATGCATGTATGGTATATAAATTGAATTTGAATAGTAGATGTACCCTAATGCTCAGAAGTTTGGGATCATATTTTCTATAAGAAATGCTTGCATTTTAAAGAAATTTTTTTTCATTCTAAGATTGTAGGCTTTAGTACAGCTATTTACTCCACCCAAAATTTAGCACAGATTTTGTAGGGGAATGTCATATATATGTGCTTTGAATTAGCGTAGGTGCTATAGCACTTCACTAATGTTGAATAATGTTCAAGACCTCAAGATAAGGTTGACTCCTTTTTCCAGAGGCATACTCTAGTGGAAAATGTTTGCACATATATCCTGTTGTGGTGATAGTATTTGTTGGGGTTGTTTATGGACAAATATGTCCCCTTCTTCTGTATAGAGAATTTTTGTCAGGTTATTTTTGTCCTGTTGTTGTGTACATTGTTCATTGAGGTTGTTCATGCACTAATACCTCTTATTATAGTGTATAGTGTTTATTGTGGTTGTTTATGATCTGTTTGTTTATGGACTAATATCTCCTATTGTAATGATGTTCTTTATGGACAAATATATCATAATCTTGTTTAAACAGTGTTTATAGAGGTTTATGGAATAATTCCTCCT
The DNA here is from genome assembly GCA_036984385.1 of Crenuchus spilurus. Lineage (NCBI taxonomy): Eukaryota > Metazoa > Chordata > Actinopteri > Characiformes > Crenuchidae > Crenuchus > Crenuchus spilurus. Next base: position 3,851 of record BRDA01047035.1, read on the forward strand.
GTTCAAGTGTGGTAGTGTTTGTTGGAGTTGTTTATGGACTAATATCTCCTATTCTAGTCTATGTATTCCTACATCCATGACATTAGCCTATGGTTAAAATATTTACTTAAGTTGTGGTGGTGAGTAAGCAATTGTACTAAAGCTTATGAACTCACTGTTAACAACTTCTGCAAGACAGCAAAAATTAGCCAAAAAGCAGCAGCATTTGTGAATTTTGTCATAATCTCCAAATGGATAGAATTTTTTTCCTGACATAAAAGATGCACAATTCCTGGTGACCCCAAATCTTTGAGCGGTAGTGTACCCAGAAAGTAAATGTTTCATCCAACAACATTTTAAAATGTGTTGTGAAAAACTTTTATAACTGAGAAAGACATTTGAAAAAGCTTGTCAGCATAAATCTTGGCACAGTTAATCACCTGATTTACATAAAGATAGTTTCACCTTGTAGGTCATAATCTTAATATGAAAACAAAGGCAATTTACTTTTATATTCACTTGAATGAAGAGAAAGCATAATGTTATGACATGTATTGTCTGACATTGAACATGTCAATTATTTAGATATTTAATTTCGTAAAAAATAATGAAAAGAAAAGGAAATTTATGTGAGCAAAATTTGTAATAGCTTTGCAGTCCTAAAAAGAGAATCTGCTGTGTATGCTGAGAAAGTCACAGAAATGGTGCAGGATAACATGAGATTTTGTGCCAGTTTTCTGTTACACTTCATTAAATGGGGGGATTAATCAATTGTTCAGACTTGTGTATGAATGGCTAGCAGCCGTTCAGTTGATTATTAATTCATTTTATGAGAAATTACTATTGTTTAGTTGACTAATTTTCACAGATGTGCTCACATATTGCATGCATTGTAAGCCATGGTTGATTATGCTTATTATATTGAGAGACTAATCAGCTGTAGGAGGTGAAGAAAAAAATAAACAAACATTTACAACCTTAAAATTTTAACCTTTTTCCTGATATACACAAGTATTATTTGTGTGGGTGTGTGGGTGTGGAATTGAGTAGGGTGACTCATGGTTAAAGAAGTTAAATAGCACATTTAAACATCTTTTGATTTTCTTGAACATTTAATTTATTAGTAGACAGTTTTACTTTTTTTCCTCTTAATAGTGAGGCAAGTGGCATTTTATTTCATTATTTCTCAGTTCCTCAGCCAGAGTACACTTGTGTATCAACAAACAGATCTTATACCTGCAGAGTGATCCAGACAATATACTGTAGATGCCAAAATCCATTGAAAGAACTTTAGGATCCTTCCCTTTCCTATTGGAGAAACTAGTTTTGCCCTGCATTGCGCTAGCCTCACTAGGTTGCAAAATTGGGATGCTCAAATACCGGATACATGACTCTTGCTGATGGGATTGTATTTGGATTAACTAACCCTTCTGTTGGTTATCTGTGTAGGCCCTTACTTGCACTTTTATAGCCTCGGTTCACTATACTGGTTACACAGTTAGCCCCAGAATGCTGGTTCTCATGAAGTGTTCCTGTGCTAAAATATTTCTTTTTGTCCTCAAGCATTTAAGCTCATTCTGTTTTGGATTAATTATATTTTCAAGTAGTCTTGCAGATGTTATGCAAATTTGACTGGCACTTTGCTGCATTCATGGAGAATCCAACTGTCCCAACTGCTCATTTAGCTTTGCCTTGGACAGTCTGTTCTCTCTGTGTATTGTAGGGCTACCCTGAAGTGTCTTCCCATGGTTTTGACCTGACTGTTTTGTCATAAACTAGAAGACATCAGAATACCATGGCTGAGTGCCTGAGTCCCACTGCCAGCACATTTTCATGTGTCACCATGGTTCAGGGCCACCACACCACTGCTTAAAAACCTCTGCCTTGACTTTTTCTGTGAGCTACAGACCCTGTCAGGATCAGTGATGAGTTTAGCATATTTAAGACTGAGCTCTTATGTACCAGAGTTAATAGAGCCGTTATATTCTGTGTTGTGTAATAATATTCCTATTAATTTCTATGAAATCACCATATCATAATATCAGAGCTTCATTAAACAACATGAGCTTCAGTAAGTCATTTTAAATGACAGAGAGGAAGGTTTTAATTAGACAGAATTACAACTTCTGCTGGAGTTTTTGAAGGCAAAGGAGTCCTTAGGTTTCATTAGTGAGGCAAGTGTTTTTTATGCATTGTCATTTGACTGATATTCTTCATTCTATTGACATTTTAAGAGTCACTTGTTTTCCCAGACAGGTATACAAGTAAGTTTGAGTTTTTTGTCACTGAAGACTGACCTTCTGGTGCTGATTTCTAAAGCTGAAACTATTGATATATTTGCTCTGTTTTGATGTGTTTTACTAGTGGTGGGATCTGAATTTTGCTCCAGAGCTGAAAAATTTCCTCAATGAACACATCACATTTCAAAATATCACAACAGATGAGACTGATAGAGTTGGGAAGTTAGTGGGAAAGCATAGAGCATTATAATACCCTAATTATTACCCTAAGAAGAAGTGGCTTCAACTTCAATTTGTATTGTGAGTAGCATTACACTAGCAAAATTAATACAGAAACTATGAAGTTGTAGGCTGCATTATATTTTACCTGAGTGGGGAAAAATGTGAGCTGCCCAGTGTTTTCATAAGGGTCATGTGTTAGACAAAATGTTTTGATGTTCCACCACATCTTTGGTAATGAAGTCACTACTATCAAAAATAGCATTCAAACTGCCAGAATACAGATTTTTTTTTCTCACATGGGAAATGAGAAAATGAGGTATGCTTTGGGTGGTGAAGGCAGAGAGAGAGAGGGCAACGTTAGGGCAGTGAATCTTGTACCTTTTTATAACCCTGTTCTAGAGTCATTTATATTTGTACCACTTCTGGCAGTCATCCAGAATTTGTGGAACCATGGTTATATTTGTAACTAAGAGTGTGTCTTTATAATTGAACCTATTTTATTTAACTACTTTATAAACAAGTAAACTGAGTGTGTTATGACTAACATCCCAGAGCTATTTTTTTTTCAAACACATTGCATGTGTTTTGATATTTGTACGTGGAGCAAAAGGGTTATGCTGCCTTAAGGTGTACTGCCTTGCAGTGTTTTTGAGGAGTGAAGCATTGCACCACCCTGACTTGCCTGCAAGCAGAGTGAGCACTGTTTCTGAGAGAAGTGATGCACCATGTGAAGGACGCTCTATTTCCTCAGGGAAAATTGTATTTGTGTGGAGTCCACTGAGGACATGCGTGAAATGGTCTATGATGTGCCCTTTGCTTCTGCACCTGCTTCTCAGTTCAAGAAAGTGAGTCTTGTGAAATTTATTTAAATGACTTGGAATATAGCTATGTTCTTCTAATCTAATGCACTATTCAGATTGGTTATTGGACATCAGGGAGATGTCTGATTTTTTTTTATTACATTTTTCATGTTTCCTAAGTGTTGAAACTCCTGCATCTGGATGGCATTAAATTAGCAACAGTATGAGTGAGTTTCACCGTTTATCTCTACATATAGCTGTGATTTATAATCGCTCCTTTAAGAAGCCAGTATTATTCTTTAACACGCCTGTATAAGCAAGTAACTCACCTTTGTTATGGATTTTAGTTTCTTTTTCCTCCATATATTGCTCTCCCAGGTAGCGTATGCAGTTAAAGATCTTCCACACAGACCAGGTAGATAATTAAATGACTCATCAAAAGCATTCATATTTGTTTGTTTGCATTTCGTGCAGGTTTGCTGTGATTCCGTACATTAAAAGACTAAATACAGCTAGTAGCAGCAACCAAAAATCTTTCCTTTCCAATGTGAGATGACATCTTCCTGGAAAATTACAGAGATTTGCATCCTGACAGGACTGAAATTATCAGACAAGCTCTGAGTTAACTTAAAAAAACAGTAAGTAATTCAGCCTGTAATTTTCTCAGAGGACATGCAGGAAAAAATACAGAAATGCGCATCCAGACGTAAATAAAATCACCAAGGACCTCCTTTATAAGACGAAATTACCCCAGGACCTCATGTAAATTTTATCCAGTTTAAATAGGGATGTCTAAATTAAATAAACCTTTAGCTCTGTTTAATTCTTTGTCCTTGGAAAGCTCTAGCAGGTGCCCGTTAGAGCCTACTCTTAATCAATGTAACAGTTACTGCTCTCAGCAGCTTTAGCCGGTGTGGTGGCTTTAGCTTTTATTGCTGTGCCCTTTGTGTTGATCTTGCTGATAAGGCTACAAAATAGACTGGAACACAGTCAAGACTGATGACCTCTCCACTGTTTCTTTCTATTTGGTGGACCTATGTGATCTCATGTATTTGATTGTTCCATGTTCAGTGCACAGGGGGCTCCTAGCAGGAATGAAATGAAAAATTTTTAAACGGTGGCACCTTGCCCAAATGAATTGGGCAGACAAGCCAGCTTGTACAAAGCATTGCACACACAGTGAGACCTGAGCTGTAAAGTTCTCTTCAAATCCCCATTTGTTCCAGGATATTAAACTCAATGCTTCCTACCCACACCTCCTTCAAACATGCATAGTTTCTCTTCCTTGAGTTCTTTCTCTGTCTTTGTTAGATATTGTATTGTACAACCTATGTTGTACTGTTGTATCAAAACACTGTTATTGTTGTGTTAACTGACTTACCTTCATGTTGGACTGCTCAGTTAAAATGTAGTTTGAGATGACTCCTAAGTTTACTGGCTGATGTTGGCTTTATAATACTCTATGGAGCAAAATGGACAATGGTTATTGTCATAAATTTCGGTATCGGTAAATTTTACTTCAGATGAGGAAATTATACAATAAAAAAAGAATTTGGCCATTATATTGAAAATACCCTCTACCAGGACTTCTGTCTCACAAATTGCCAAGGGTAAATGTTTCATTCTATACTGCATTTTATTTTGCTCTCATATAAGCTTATCACACAATTCTAGTCATTTCTTTCTTCCTTTGTGCACCCCTTCCATTGAGTCTGTTGGTGTGTAGGTGGCACTTTTTGTTTTTGCTTTTTTTTTAAGATCAAAGGCACAAATATATTTTTTTTCAACAGTGGTCCATTGGTTTATACTTGCTTCAAATTCTGTCTTTCTCACTGTGCTTTGGGATAAAATGCACTTGAATTTTGGCAAGTTGTCAACAGTTCCAGATGTTTGAAGCATTTTAACTATTGCCCTAATGTGTTCAGAGTGGCATTCTCAACCTTTTTCAGCCTTGGGGAAGTCAGCAACCGTCTGTTTATTGATTCTTACATATTACACATTTGTCTACTATCCTCAATGAGACTGATAAGTAAAGCATATTGTTAACAGCAATAATTAATCTGTTGAGTTTTTGTATCCTTTTCAGATTCCATTTTCCTCTCACCTGCTACCCTCTAAGTCAGTAACAGTCCAATCCTTTGAATCAGTCTAATGTTTTGGTTTATGTTTATTCAGTCATTATGATTATATATTGCATCGTGTCATATCAGTTATCCTGGTAGTGCATGACATGTAAGGTAGTACATTGCAAACTGGCATTACCTATTCTAATACTGCTGGATCATACCCAGCCTGAATCCAAGGTCGTGGTGATTAATTAATGAATTGTTCTCCAAGTGATTTTTTTTGTTTAAGCTGAAATCCTTTTAAGCATTCCTGGGTGTTTGACCTTTAGCTCAGGTGAAGTATGAGCCTCAACAACTCTTAGCACTCTTCTTTATTTGGGAGGTCTTGGCTGAATGTAGTCACATCTGACCAGAATTTAGCTTGCTTTCTGTCTTTATTTTATTCATTTATTTTGCTTTCTTGCTTGCTTTCTTATTTTCTTTTTTGCTCTCTTGCTTGCTTTTTCTATGCTATTTCTTCCTCTCATCCTTCTCTTTCTCTCCCTGCTTCCCTCTCATTTCCTGGGCCTCAGGTAATCACAATCTCAGCTTGGTGTTAATCCGAATTTCATGGCCTCCTAATGGTGTCCATTAAAAGACTCTGTAGCCAGTGTGCCTCGTCTGTCATGTTGTTCTGCACAAATGTTAGTGTGGAATGGAAGCATCCGGCACAGCGGTTGGCAGTAAAACCAGTGAAAACCTCAGAGCCAGCCAAGTGATTACAATATATCTGAAGTCAGAGCAGGGCTCCAGGATGATTGCCAAAGAGACTTTATTCTTACCTTGTCAGCTCTTAACTGTAGATCAGATCTTTGTGAAAGTGGCTCCCCTCCTTATCACCTCTTGAACATTTGTCATGACTGGTGAAGCCCGGTAAAGTCTGGCTTCCCTAAGTTTTTATTTTTTATTTTTATAATTTATTCTTGCAAGATCACTGTTATATGTGAGGAAGTTTTAAACTTGTTTAAATGAAAGAACAACTTAAACTCAATTCATATTGAAGTTCATAAACACATCATAGCTCAACACATCAGCCTAACAGATAGGACAAAGGACAAAAAGCAGTAAGAGATAAAAGAGACTTGAAGGGAACAACCAAAACAAAAACCGATTATCAGATTAATCTAAATAGATGTATTTATCATATTATTGCGGTCTGCTCTGATTATCAGCAGCTGGAGTAATAATCTATAATAACTTTGTGGAGCTTATATTGATGTGCTGGTTGGAGCATACACTGTACTTTGTGTAGTCATTGTTTTTGAATTAATGACAATGGAGAGAATGAGAATAATGCTATGTGATGAGAGCAGCTTTCCTTTTTGATTGGATATAAAGCTGTGACTTATACTTATTTGCTATTCTTTTAGTATAAAGTCTGAAAAAGAAAACTTTAAAATTTTGAGAAATGCTCAAAAAGCCAGATAAATTATGTTTGGTCTGTGCTATATTGGATGTTAATTGAAACAGATATAACTAATTATAATTATAGACATGTAGATTTATGTAGAGGTATACTTTGTCAAATAGTTTGTTTTTGAGAAGGCATTTGTTAGAGATGCCCTCTAAGTAGCTGTTTTAAATTAATCAACTTTCACGATCCACAATATGAATTTACAATTGACCAAATTACTCTTTTTAAAACTGGTCTTTTGGTATCTTTGCTGTATCAGTTGAACCAGGGTAAATCAAACCATCTGTGTGTGTGTATATGTGGTTTTCAGGTGCGATGTAAAGTCATATTTTCCCCTTCTTCAAGTTCTGTTTTTGTCAGTAGCTCTTTGCTGAAACAAAGTGTCATTAGGGCTATTTTTTTTCACTTTGATCAGGGAGAACTGATAAACAATCACATAGTATTAATAATTAACTGAGTGCAAGAACTCTTTAATAGAGTTGTACAATTGTTTTGTTGAAAGTAAACACTGATTCTTTGAGTGATGTTATAAACAACTGTCAGAATATCTCTCTTGATGTTAAAGCCTTTAAGCTTCCTGTGATGGAATAGGCACTCTTTTGCCTGGTATGCATAGTCAGTAGGTTGAAGGGAGACAGCTGTTTCTCTGTGCCCAGGCGCTTAATGAAATGGCTTGTCAAAAATCAGTCTTACACCAGATGTGGTCAGTGTATCTAGACATATTTGCCTTATTTAGTTTAGAACTGGAGCTACAAGGCTAAAGTTGTTAATGAGCACTAGAACTAAATGGAAATCAAAACAGCCATGTAATTTCTATAAAATGCTCTGCTGCTCCAAAGTTTTGAACCATGACAACAAATACTTTTACTTCAGAAGATAAATGAATCTCAAATTGACTTACAGGGTTTCTGACACTCTATTGACGTACTGTTACCTATACAAATGGAGAAAAGTACAAGCAATATTTGGACAAGATGGCTGCCACTACTATGTTTTAAGCCAGGAAAGTACTAATGTACTAATTTAGGAGTACAGTTGGAAGAGTTGTGGATAATATATATGCTCCCAGTATGTCTTAGCTACATTAGCATTGGGAAGCTCCAGTGCTAAGCCGTAAACAAAAACAAGGTTTATTTTGAATTTATCTAAATATTTCATTAAATTTGACTGAGTTCAGAAAGACAGCACACAACAAATGGCTATAATGGGCAAGTAGGGCTCTTTGTTTTAATGGATCATGTTGTCTGCATTTAGAAAAATCAAATAATCATGCCACTTATAACCAGAATAATTTTTTGTCTGTCTTTCTTTCAATGCACACACCCACACATATACACTCCCACAGTTTGAATGCCCTTCTGTTTTTTTTTTTTTTTTTCTCTTCGTTTGAGATTGTGGAGCAGCAGTAGCATAGATGCTGGGGAGATGCATTACCTCTGGGCATGTTAATGTGCGCCTCACTGCAGTAGGCGAGTGGTGCTTTTGACTGATCTGCTTCATTTCCAGAGGCATGGACTGAATCATCTATCGATCGAGATGCCTCATTAAGTGCCACCGCTGTGTGATGCAGGGCAGAGTGACAAACAGTGTCCTCTCTTGAGGATGACCTTTTTCTCTTTCCCTGTTTTGCTCTTTGTCTTTCTTTCTTTCTGTCTTTCTTTCTGTCTTTCTTTCTGTCTTTTTCTTTCTGTCTTTTTCTTTGTCTTTCTGCCTTTCTATCTTTCTTGCCGTTACTGGGTTGTCTGCTTGCCAACTCTTTGATGCCTGTTGGCAGATTTACTTTTTTGTGCAATATTTATCTGGGGTTAAGGAAATGAGTTGTAGAAATTTTACAGGCAGTCCTATAAACCATTTGATTTACTTAGTTTGTAGTTTTTTAATTTTTTGGTTGTGGTGGTGGTTGCAAGGTAGGGTTCATTTAATCTGATGTATTTCATTGTAGCAGAAGTACAGATGAATGCACTCACATGCACTTACCCGAGAGCACATCCCGCACAGTAGGTTTAGACAAGGTGTTAAAAGCAACTGAGCCCAGTCAAGCATTATTAATGTGCATGCACATTTACAAGTGTGGGGTTCCTAATATGACCTCTTCTAAACCTAGGTATTAAGTGGTATCTAACAGCTCTTTTTACATAAAAATAAGCTGTGTATTAAGACATTCCTAAGTAGTTATCCACTGCCATTTTTTGGTAGTTTTGGCAAATTAATTTTTAAAATGATTCAATGTGTATCTGACTATTAAAATTTGAATGATTTACATATCAATGTGTAATGTGCAGTAACATGATTGATATGAGACAATGTGTTATTAAACATCTAGGAATTTGACCTTTATTCAGTTTGTTCAGTGAATAGTGGGGCAGTGAGCACACACTTGCCTGGAGTGGTGAGTAAGTCATCCTCTGCTCCTGGGGAGCAGTTGAGAGTCAGGCGCCTTACTCAAGGACGCTTTAGTCATTTAATGTTAGTAAACCAAATGCAAGTTTAATGCAAGTAAACAGTAAAGCAAAGAAAATGTGTTAAAATATGAACAATAAAGAACTTTTGAACAATATTCCATTTTTTGATGTGGTATATCCCTGTACTTTTTTAAATCCAAAACTGTTAAACCTCTCTGAAGCACCAACATTGTTCATATGAGCAAAGGTATGTTTTCACAAGAGATCTGACAACTGACAATTTTTCAGCTTTAGGATTATGATACGTCATTACACTATTCTCTGAGTGAAATTTTGCCTCAATGTGCAGAGAGCTGAGATTGTTCTGAAAAGTATGTTGACACACGTCCAGGTTAAACACAAGGAATTTGTTTTCGGGATATTGTCACTGTAGAATTATATACAATATACAGGTAATTTACATGTAGTGTAGAAACAATAAACTATATACAGTAAACAGTATGCATAGTATACATAGACTATGCAAGGGCAAGTAATAAGATAATATTTTATTAGCCCCACAGTGGGGAGATTCAAAGTGTTAGAGCAGCAAAGGGACAGTGAAATATTGACTAATATAAGGAGGTAGCAAAAGAGACTCTTAGTAAATATTATAAACAATGGGACTGTTATTTGTAGAATACTAAATCCACAAGCAACATCCATGTTAAATTAAGAATGAATAATATATATGGTAGTGCATACAACAGTAGTGGACCCATAAATTAAGCCTATGGGTATCCTGTTATGTAAGTACCTTTTAAAATGGGTTAAATGCGAAGGTCAAATTTCTTTGTGTGCAAGCACATTGGTCAGTGATTGTGGATTTTCACTTTCTCTTGAAAAGCAAATTTTAGAATACATGCAAAAATTGAGAAAATTCATTTTGGGTTAAACATTTGTAATGTAATGAAAATAAAAAACATTGGTCAGATGTTTTTTGTAAATGTGCCAATATCAATATTTAGTATAAGCTCAGATTTCCCCTACTGTTGAATTAGAGTTCAATAGCCAATACTTCATTAACAGTGTGTTTTCATCAGTTAGATCAAGGTCTGGTCAATATTTAATTAATTCAGGAACCAGGTGATGCAACATAATGGATTGCATTGATGGGGTACTTACTGCTCAAATATTCAGTTCCTTTGTATTTTTTTTTTTTTTGTACTTGTGGAAAACATTTGTTGAACATTTTATTTGATTGTACTAGCACCTAATATCCCTTGCATTTAATAATAGGTGAATGAAATAATAATAATACATTTTATTTAGTAGTGTTGCCTTTTAAAGCACTCAAGGACACCTTACAACAGTTTAAAAAGATACAGTATAAAATAAAGCCAGACAATAAGACCTGGCATCAAAAATTTCCAAAGTAGCAGCTATCTATCAACTTGTTTGAGCCTGAGAATAAGAATATTGATCCTACTTCATCAGCCAGTTCTCTTGTCTGCAGCGGGTGTCCTAGAATAGAACCAAGAGCTGATGTGGAATGTGGAGCTCTTCTCTGTGCCAGGCCTTCTTGCCTCCACAAAGCTCATTTAACTCAAATGTGCCTCACCCTGCTGCCTCCTCCTCACCCCAAACGCTTAATAACATTCACAGCGTGCTATGAGCTAGCATGCTATCTGGACTTTTAAATAACGCCTGGCATCAGTGCCACTGCAGTAGTACAAAACAGATCCTATCACCCTGACAATGAACTTCTGCATGATTGGAATACAGGAGATGTCTGGGGCTCCTCTCTGGCACATTTTGAGGAGTCTGAGATGAAAGTATACAAGAAATAGTGTAAATATTCAAGTGTCTATAATACATAATAAGAGACAAAAGAAACATTGTAAATTTTAACTGTTCAGTGTGACGGTATTAACCTTCAGGCTGCAAAAAACAATCATGGCTGGACTACATTGCTGTTTTACCTGCCTGGTACTACATTGTTAGGATACTTGCAAATAATTTTGCTATTACTTTTTGGTAATGTTTCATTATGGTTTTAATGTCTGAAAGTTGTTTAAGGTCTAAGTATACTAATTGTTCAATGTTTTTAAGTACTGATGTACCATGATATTGTCAGTAAAGCATAATTATACATACACTATATGGAAATTAATGGGACATCTGCTCATTCATTGTTTGTTTCCTAACTCATGGGTATTAATCAAATTATCCTGCTCTGTCTCTGTTGTCCAGTTAGGCTTTCCGCTTGATTTTAGAGCATTGCTGTGAGGATTTCATTGTGTTCAGAGACTAGTGTTAATGAGGTCAGGATGTTTAATGATCACCACCCCACCTCCCCAACTCATCCCAAAAGTATTGGATGGAGCACAATCATTCCAGAGAACACAGTTCCACTGCTCCACAGCTCAGTGCTGAGGGGGCTTTATAAACCTCTAACCTGCACCTGGAATTAGGCATGGTGCCAATAGGTTCATGCTTATCTGCTCAGTAGAGTTCTGTTCTATTCCATTGACAGTACCTCTGAACAGAGACTAGATAAGCTGTGTTTGTACACATCTGTGTCAGCAATGGTTGCAACGTAAAGTAGCCGAGTACATTCATTAGAAGGGGGGACATTTGGACATATTGTAATTTGTCACAGTAACAATAAAATATTGTATTTTTTGCACTCCCTTAGGTTGCTTACATATGTAAGTGTATGCTGGCATGTGAAAGAACATCTATATATTAATTCATATTTAAGCTGATTTTATATGTAGCCTCATTTTATTTGATGAGAACACTGGGTTTCTGAGTAGAAATGGGAGTGACTGGATGTAGAGAATTAATTTTGAACTTGCTGTGTGAGGGACAGTCTAAAAGCCATTGGCACACATTATCTTTCAGGAGCATCACAGAACTGGCACCATTTGTTATTAATATTTCCCCCCTAAAATGTTATCCCACTGTTTAATAAATTTAAGTGGGGAAGTATTTTGGCAGGTACTAGCAGGGGGGACAAGGCTAAATATTTCTGGCGCCACATGAAATATGCATACCGTGATGCTTTTAATTATTACAAAGTGCTGTGCTATTCCAGGCTGAGGATTCCAACACACACAGCCTCGCACACAAACTCTTTACATCATCTGTCTGGGCCTGTGTGTGTGTGTTCCAACAATTACCATGCATTATTTAAGAGTGTGAGACAACTCATTTTCCATCACAGCACTGGGCCTGATCACCCCTCATTTTCAGGTTACAGCTACACAGTGACCACAAGAGATCGCAGCTCATGGTTGACCTTAGAGGTCAGACCAGCCCTGTTCTTAATGGCCAACTGTGTGTCTGCTTGGTCCATTAGCAAATGTTATCATTTTCCCTTGCATATTGATTTTTAGATGCCCCTTCTTTTGGCTACTGTACATGTGCAGTGAAATGGTTACATGTATGCTGTGCTACTGAACTTGTTTATTCTGGCACTGCTATGGAGCCACTTCTTGCCACAGCTCAAGTTTATGGAAATGCAAAATATATGTTTTAAAAATATTTTCATTTCCTCTGCAGGAGCAGGAAAGGTTGCCTGTGCACAGCCTGTCTAGGCTAGCCATGACTAATTGTTGTGTTCATGGAGGTGACAATTATAAATGAGGCTTAAATTGTAAGGAGAAAATACAAACTGTTGATTAAAAACCGGCTGCATCTGAAAACCCAAAGTGGGTTTATAGTCATGTGTATGTACTGTGTATGTATGCAGACTGACCTGTAATTATATGCTCTTATTTGTCCTGTCTTTCCTTTCCCTCTCATATTTATTGTTCTGCCAGCTCTTTCAAAAAATCTCTACTTATATATAATAAAATAAAAATACTTTAGAAGTTTTTAATATTTTAATTCATAGAAACCATTGTACATTCATCTAGATGCAGTGCTAGATAGGATTGAACAATATATACATGTTTTTTTGTATTCTGTTATTGAGATATTTCAATGCTAGAAGTGCAAGATAGCATTACTGACCTTGTTTGAGGAAATTTTTTTAAAAGCCTCTGCATAGTTTAGTCTTTTTTGAGATGTAAGTGAACATATTCAGCCTAATGGTAGTAAGCACAGGTCTCAATGCTCAATGTCTACAACTGAAATGTAGCTGTTATATATATATATATATATATATATATATATATATA
>BRDA01047053.1:0-14729 GCA_036984385.1 Crenuchus spilurus
GCTTGGAATGTAAAGCGCATTACAGTACATGTCTCTGTAGCATGCTTTTAAAATACTTTGGCTGTGCTGGCGTACTTTCGTAACCGGTCACGAGAACCACCAATAAAGCACGGCGAGCCGTATGTGGCTCGGGAGCCGCGCAATGAGTATCCCTGATATAACACATTCTTACTATTTACTGCTGAACACTAAAAATATAAGAGCTTTTTTCAAAATCATTTTTCCACCCTGCACAGCACTGAAGGGACTTTATGTAGCGTCATTTTAGAATTCAGATTTGAGCCACAAGAGGGCAGCCTTCAGCAGGACAGAAACCGAGTGCTCAGTTCTATTTGTTTGGGACTCGGACATCAGTAAAGAACCAAAAATCAACATTTACTGTAACTGAAGGTATGACAGATTATTTGAGGCAGTCCTTTAATTAACAGCAAAAGAGCCAGAAAACAATAAATTGAGTAGAAAGAAGGTTTTAGCCTCTGTTTTGTGTTTATCTTAAGAAAAGTAAGGACTCGCTGAATGGAAGGGTGAGATGCTGGAGGGTTCAGGATAAAGTAATAGTGTTCATTTTTTTGCTAGAGATTCTGTATTTTATTAAATTATGTATGATGTGGACTTTTTATGCAGTTGTCTACTGATACTACGATACAGTCGTACGTCCCTTATACCCTGAGGTTTGTGCTCATAGTTCAGACTGGCAGGTGCAGCGCTGTTCAACATGCCCCCAATCAGGGGAGATTAGAAGTGAACAGAGGGCATGTAAATGGTTAATTTCTCTGGCAGTGACTGGGAGGGGGGCTGTAATCCCAAATGAAGTAGATAATTCCTTCTCTGCATGGGGTATGTGAGACGCCGTGGCTAAACAACCTGCGAGATACAGTCCTTCTCCAGCCCCCAGCCCCTCTCCCAGTGCTCACACTTGTTCCAGCCACATTATACTGAGCGTTTGAATGCGTTACTTAGACTTCACTTTGTCCTTCTCTGTCCAAGCAGCTGGAGGTTCAGGGTCATCTGCTGCGAATGCACATTTTAAGTCAAAATCATCAGTTTACAAATTAGGATTTGCCTAAAATAACTCAGGAATTATATTTACACAATCTTCCACCTTCCTCATATGACGTCTACCAGCCCAGACATGTTTGAAGTCCAAATTTGTCTTCTTTAGCTTAGAACTGGAGGCTAACATTGCTACGTAGAATAAACAGAATACCCACTTTAAGAGCAGCCACATCAGTCGTGTTTAATATGTAAATACAGTTTCTGTTCATTTTATTTTGGACTTGGAGGAGTCGTACGAATGCTCAAACTCATCTGTCTCTTCACGTTGTTCATTTCTGACTGTTTTCAGCTGCTGATTAAAAATTGTGCTTCAGGTGTTATATGTGATGCTATTTGATTCTTTACTGATGTTTAAATCCCAAACAAATAGACCTGAGCGCTCAAAGTGAGTTGAGATGAACCTCCATAATGTCCCTTCAGTGCTGTGCAGCCCAAAGGTGTCAAAAGTATTGACATTCATTACTCAGGTAAAAGTATAGACACTAGGGTTTAACAAGACTTTCATAGAAGTTTAAGTTTAATCTTAAGCTTTTTATTGAAGTAAAAGTGTAAAAGTTCTGGTTTCAACACTACCTAAAGTATAAAAGTAAAAGTAATGTAAGGAAAACAAATGCCAACACTTAGGCTGTGCCACAGGGGCATGTAGTGCACTACCCCACCCCCCACCCCCAAAAATACATGTTTTCTAAAAGCCGTAATGACTATAATGTTATATTAAAATGATGATGACATTGTTTGGGATGTACTGGCTTCCTGTTTCAGCTGCTTATATGCCCCTTAAAAATAAAAACATTTTAGTCATTTCAGATATATTAGTGGATCATATATGTGTAGTACTGAGCTTACTGGAGAGTGACGAGACACGTGATGTGCAGGTGTGATGGATCACTTGCCAATAGGGTATCAGAAGAGTATATGTTTATACTTCTCATCCAACCACAGTCACATTCACTCTTTCTGGATGGATAATTTATCTGGATGTTTTTTAAATGATGACGAACCAAAATGAAATACGTAGAAATAAGGAGGCTGTTTTTAAAATGTAAGGAGTATAAAGTACTGATAATTACATGTAAATGTAAATAAGTAGAAGTAAAAAGTCGTCTGAAAATAATTACTCCAGTAAAGTATAAATAACCAACATTTCTACTTACTGTAAGTATAGTAACAAAGTATACTTCATTACTTGACACCTGTGGTGCAGCCTGACATAAAAGATTTCTCACTAAAACTGTAAAAGCTCCTACAGTTTTAGCTTATAGTACGTGTTGACACATGTTCTGATCATTTGAAGCGGTCTTTTACAAAAAAAATCAGCATTATGTATTTATATCATGTAGTTGCTGTGTAAACACAGTCAGATATGAGTACACAGATATGGAAAGATAATCCTAACGAGTACAGTGGAGATTTAAGAGGTTAAACAGTATATCGGTATCAGCCACAATAGGACGAACCTGAAATTTCCATATCGGTGCATCTGTATTATTCATGTAGTCTGCCAGTCACTGCCAAGGTTACAACAAGGATTACTTTCAGAACATTACTGTGTTGAGTACAGTGCCTAATGTGCAGCCCTGTGGAATATCACGGCTGTGTTGTCCAGCAGTGTCGGTTTATTCTACATGTGGTTAAGATTATGGTGTGGTAATTATATAATGAAAAGCTGAGAAAAATATTGTTAAAAACTTGTTTTGAAGAACTTTGCTCGTTGCTTAGGTGTTAAGTTTGAGCTTCTGTACAACACCTCATGCACAAATTAGATTACTTTTTGTATCACCGCGCTCTTTTGGTCATTTTTCTGCTCTTTTGTATTAAGAATGGGTCCTAATATGGTCTCAGCTCTGCTATTTGTTGTAATAGTTTTCTTTCTCTTCTCTCTTTTCTCATAAGGAAGCCCAGCGCATGGTTTAACGCCGGGCCTTTGTCCAGGGTGTTTTTCAGCCTTTTTGTAGCGTGTGTGCCTAATGCAGACTGAAGCCGCTGCTTTCTCTTTTTTGTGTCGAGTGGCCTCCTAGCCTTTGTGCTGGCAGGCCCTTTGTGACCGGAGCTTGTTCTGAGGCGCTGCGGCTGGACGCCACTGCCAAAAACACCACGCTTCTCCATGCCCTCTCAGGAAAAAAAAGAAAAGATTTGAATTGGACAAGTTTTGACGGAGAAAGATGGAGAGGAGAGCGAGGGGCTGAGGGACACTGGGAAATGATGGGAGGGGGAAGAGAGAGAGGGAGTGTGTAAAAGAGAAAAGGCAGTTTTGTCCCATGAGATTACAATGCAGTGACCGTGAAAGAGCTTAAATAAACGCTGAGAGAGAGAGAGAGGGAGAGGGGAAGAACAAGCAAGGGAGCAAGCAGCGCTGGGAAACGAGGAGATGAGTGAGAGAGTGAGGGAAGGGAAGAAGAAAAAGAGAGGGAGAAAGATGTGTTTGACAGGGAAAGGAAGTGGGTCCCGTCGTGGATGAAGTGAGCGAGTGATGGAGGGAGGAGGAGAGTAAAGAGAGGGCGAGCAGGACTTTATTAAAACGCTACAAACGCCACAGAAAGAGAAACGATGAGAGCGAGAGAGTGAACAAATGAGAGAAAGAGTATGAGGGACTGCAAGAGGAAAAAGTAATTGGTTTCCATTCCCCACTCGCAGTGTGGACAAAACGGCACTGTGCTATACTGTCTGCACGTGTGTGTGTGTGTGTGTGTGTGTGTGTAGGTGTGTGTGTGTGTGTGTGTGTGTGTGAGAGAGAGAGAGAGAGAGAGTTGGCTTTTGTATAGGACCAGAAAAGTCCATATTAGTGTATCCCTACATAAAATTATTAGTAGGGGCCTAATAACAATAATTCAGTTTATTGGCAAATATTATATGAGCTGCTGACATATTGTGCATCTCTAAGTTGATTGTATTGTTAAACCTCTAATTAACCAATAATTCACGAAACAGAAAAAAATATATATATATATAAACTTGTTTTGGAGAACTTTGCTCATTGCTCAGTGCCATAAGATATCGGCACTTGTGCCCTGTGGTCGTAGGCACGAGGCTGCTGATGCAGTAAAAAATTGGTACACCAGTGCCAATATCTCACATTATAGCACGACCCTTGAGTGTATTATTGTGGTTATACCGCAGTTCTGTTAGCGCTGTTTATTTTTAGATTTTAGGATGAAGAGGACAGAAAAAACGGTTTGTTTGTCAACATTCCGTGTGTTAAGGTAGTTCCTCTATCAGACACTGTCATAATAGTGGAGGAACATCATTTCCTAATTATTATACAGACAATAAACACAGACTGACTGATGTTAAAGATTTGCTGGTATAAACTGCTTTCATTAAACATCACTCACAGCTGATCAGAGGTTCATTCATATATCTATTAAGTTCAGCTCTTAACTCTGTGAAGCTGCTGGTAGAAGTGGATTCATTTCTTTTTTTTGTTGATGGTACTTAAAATGACTTCTTTATTCTTGCTCTTTAGCTGAGCTGTAAGTGTATTAAAAGTCCAGTTGCTTCACTGTTTTGACTTAGATTCTCTGGTTTCAGTTCAGTCATGCACTATTTTGCACTATTATCCTCAATATCAGTACTCTTAGAGAGTCTCTCGGCCAATCAGATTCCAGGGTTGGAACTAACTGGTATAATAATCATTCATGTAAAAAGGTCTTTTTAATACAGTGAAACTGAGAAGGATGTTCTGATCTAGAGTGCTAGGTCACATAGACTAGTCTGTGAGATATTAGTTAAGATCTGGATGCATGATCTAGAATTTCTGGTGATGAATGTTGACTGGGCTATTGTGGTGATTTGAGTTCTAGCTAGTGCTGGACAATAAAACTATGTCTATTTGTTTCACAATAGTTTTTTCCTCGATGACGATGATAAGCCGGAACAATAGAATTCGATAAACATTAACGTTCATTTCCATTTCACGTCTGAGCAGCTTGACAGTGAGTTCTGACGTCTAATACTGCTGCTTGTTAGCTCCTCCTCACCAGCGCCGCCAAAATGCACTGTTGTGTTTAAGACAAGCTGTGATTGGGCGAGAGCATAGTGAGGCCGGGCGAGAGAGCGCGAGG
The DNA here is from genome assembly GCA_036984385.1 of Crenuchus spilurus. NCBI lineage: Eukaryota > Metazoa > Chordata > Actinopteri > Characiformes > Crenuchidae > Crenuchus > Crenuchus spilurus. The sequence goes on from BRDA01047053.1 coordinate 5,118, forward strand.
TCGCTGTGTGCTCGTCTTTGTGTGAGAAGGAGAAGGAGGCTCACTGTGTGTGTGTGCGTCAGCCCGAGTGCTAGCATTAGCCTGTTAGCATGTTGGCTCTCTAGCCTGTTATGTTGGAGTGGCTGCAGCCGACAGCAATCACTGTAAGTTTCAACAATAAAGTGACGACTGTAAACGTCGTTCTCGTCCATCCTTTCAACGCGTCCAGCCGGACACTACAATATTATGTTCTGGCAATAAACATGTTAATATATTAAGTAGCAACATTTCATGTATTTATTCTGATGTTTTTAGAAAGATGTTGTTTAAAACTGTGACAGTGTTAGAAAATTTAGTATCGTGATAATTATTGAGATTGATCAATATAGAAAAATTTATACTAGTACCATTAAGTAGTAATGCACTGTGGAAAACATAAACAGACCCTCTGACAGTGTTCTTTTTATAGTCTACTGTACACATTCTACCCAGTCAGATGAAGAGGACGTCGTCCAACAAACATCATTGAGTTAATGTGACTATTTTACACTGATGTTTTTATTACATTGTAAGACGTATCACTAGCAGTATAAAAGCAGTAGCATGTGTGTACATATGTCTGTGCTTGGAGAAATAGAAGACTGACCTTCAGTGGCTGCACTGTGGTCAGCCTTGCACACTAACTACCACCTACCAGACACACACACGTCCACCTGGGATATGCACAGACATCCCATCCTCACGGTCTGCCACATGCACACACATTCAGGGTTGAACAACAGGACACGAAAGAGCAGGAGAGGTCCAGAGAAGAGAGAGGCAATAAAGAAAGAGAGTAATAAGGTGAGGATGAGGTGAGGATGCAGCGGTCGCCGCAAAACAATGGTCAGAGAGAGAGAGAGAGAGTCCGGGCTGTGTCAGAAACTGTGCCCCGTTGACTGTATGGTGAACTATTTTTGGAGTCGTTTTGTAATGGTGGACGAAAAACATAGCAGAGAACATCCAGTACACTTTTAAAATCTCACAATGCATTGTGTACAAACCAGAGGACAAGGAGTACATACAATGCAGCACACAACGAAACGTGATCGCGGTCCCAGAGTGGTGAGAATATTGTGTGGATCTTAATGACGGTTTCACAGGAAGTTGTTGTGTCCACCATGTTGATGCCAAAGTGCTTTTCAGTTCTCGTGACGATGACCATCGTACTTATGGAGAAATCTTATCAAAGACCTTGTCGTAGTCTGTTGAGATTTTTATTTCTTTTTTATAGCTCAAGTCATATTGTGTCCTGGATGAGGTTTTGAGGATGTTTTACCAGAAACGACTGAGCTAATTTAGGTGTTTTTAAATTCTAATCTTCGTTAGTAACATCTCACAGTTATGAAGTAGACAACCATGTCTTGACTAATCGACTGCATCTGGTCTAAGTGGGAAAATATGCAAATATGATTTGTAAGGAAGCATTGCTTTAATATCATCACAAAGACAAATGCATAACTCGTAATGTGTGAATTGACCAAACAGCTGCTAACGGATGTTGTGTTTAAGGTTCTCTTTCTCTTCTTAGGACTGTGACAATATAGTGCTCTTGATTGTTTTAGTGATTTGGGGACCAATTTGAACACAGCTAAAGTGACGATGGAGGAAGAAAGGAAAGCAAGGCGACGGGGAGGCTAAGAGAGCGAGGGAGGGAGGGAGAGAGAGAGATAGAGACCAATGCAGAGAATGTAAGAGTTCGTTTCTAGCCTATCAAAAGCGTGACCCACTTTAGTGATGATGGATGCCCAAAGCCAGCTCAGATTTATCGGTATTGCTTATTTGCTTAGCGGGCGCCCTTTTCAGCGCCGCTCGGGGTTGAAGGCTGGAGCAGGAGGCTCGCGCGGCTGCCTGCCCTAACCCACTTACTGCCTACAGCTGGGCCTCCGGACCACAAGCACGGCTTGGCACGCCACGCCGCACCTCCGCCAGATGCAGTTCTTCCAGTCTGCACACAGCCTGTTCCAAAACGCCCACTCCTTCACTTCCACTAGGGATGTCCAAGTTTTTTTTGTTTGTTTGGCCATGTCCTTTAACCTCGAGAAGCTGGTTCTCCTTTTTGTTTATACAATTCAAACGGATTAAAGATATTACATATTTACATTTGACTTGACCGCACAAAAGTTTGAGGTCGCTCTGAATTTACCATGACAACACTTTTATTTCTTGTGTCTATCCGTTTGGAGACTACGGTAAACTCCACAAATACTGCTGCTCCAGATATTCAGTCTTGTAAGGTAGGCGTGTGAGGCAGGACAGTGTCACCCGTTTTTAGCCCAGTTTTGGTGTCAAACTGTTGTACAACTTTTTATTGTCCATCAGAAGTTAAGAACATATTACACACAAGGCATTCTGGGATGTGGTAGTATGGAGGATAGACTTCAGTAATAGATATTAGATGTGGCCTCTTCCACTGTCTATCTTAGACTGGCTCCATGTGGAAAATGCCATCTTTTATTTCAACTATATCAAAATAAAAGTCCCAGGCTGAAGGCCAGCAAGCAAATTAAGAGTCTAAACCAAGGCAACTATTAACTAAATTAGGCTCCAACATTCAGCATTGGTGAAATAAGTGCCAAAACACTAATGCCAGCTCAAAGCACATAACCACCATATTCATACTCCTGTGATGCCTTGTGCACAGTATCTGCTAAATGTGTGGTGGAGAGTAAACACACGTACTAAAGCCTATAAGCTCAGTGACTAAAACAAGACACCAAAACTGTTTGAAAATATAGGCTTCAGGTCAACACATGTCAAACAATACCTTTAACAAAGGGTTAGAAAGCGATGATGTAGCCTGTATTGTTAATTTAAGGTATGCCTTACTTGACTGTGATGTCCTTTCAGACATTCCTTGTTTTCATCATTGTGTTTCAGTTACGTAGACCCCCCTCACTTCCAAAGAAGAAAGCAATGGGCCTTGCTGTACAGAAGCTAAAAGGAGGAAGTTACATTTAAAGCTCAGGCAGGGAGGTTGTTTTTAAAGCTGACAGAGAGCCCTCATTAGGTTGAGGTTTTGGAAGTGATGGAGGGAATGGAGGGACGGGTGGAGTGAGGGAAGGCCGGGCGGAGGAGTCTTGGCGCTGAGCCCAGCCTCTGGACTGGCATTGTCCCAGGCCACGGCACCTCTGGCCCCATTTGCCCCCAGGACACACACGCACATATAATTGTACATTGCTGAGTTCATATACATGTGTACAATGAAGGCCTCCAGATTTTAAATAGCTGTGCATTCTACATTAAGATGTACACACACTGTGCACAGTGTGTGATATGCTGCTCAACAGTGTGTATTATATACATACATATGTGAACAATTTGAATTGTAAGGCCTTTGAAGCTGCCATTTCCAGTTGGTAAATGAATATGAATGCAAAATATCTTTTGAGTCAAAATGTTGCTCTTTACTTTAGTTTTGAACTGGAGCTGCAAGGCTAACATTAGCCCAAACATCAGCATAGTGAGTGTAAATCGAATTCATGATCTACCTGTATAATTTAGAGATGTCAGAAAATATCAGTACACTTGAGTACAATATTATGTTCTGTGATACTGATTCTCAGAAACACAAGAATGTGTTTTAATTAAGAGTTCACACTGGAGGCAGTTCATTTTGTGAACCCCCAACCACTAGATAGTAGTGTTGTAATCTGTCTTTAGCCATTAGACTCTTATACATCTATATAAACAAGTAGTGTAAGGGCACAGCGCTAATGTTGCCATTAGTAAACTTAGCTGACTAGTAACGTTCCCAAACTGCAAGTTGTAGTATTGGCGTGAGACGTCCTGTTCTTGCCAATACAGAGCACAAATGTAAAGATTAGTAATTTTGTAAAAATAAATAAATAAATAATGGGGGGGAAGCTTCAGTAATTCTACAATTACAATGTTGATTTTTAGTTTTATATCATTCTGCTGTGCTGAGCTGATGCTAAAGGTCAGGCAAAGCTTTCGAACGGCTGAACATGGTGGCTGAAAAAGCCATTATTTTTGTATCTGCATTCAGTAAACAAAAAGCTTCCATTGTCCACTTCGCTACTATTGCATCAGCAAATAAGGTTCGTGTCGAGGCTGCCATGGCCATCGGCTAATGTTTCTCTTTTCAGACCTTGACACACTCGCTCATGCCTCACTCCACACACACACACACACTTCCTCACACAAACCGCGCTAAACTCAACTCGTCCTGGTCTTTGTGGCGACGTGGGTCCTGCTGACTCTTGGTGAAAGGGCCACAGAGCTAACAGGCAGAAAATAGACCCGGCTCTCCGTTTGAGCTCTGGCCTTCAAGGCCCTGGGCAGCACCGTTGCCCAGTGAAAAACGCATTTAAACACGGGGGGCAGGCGGAGTCGTCCAGTACAGTGCTAAATGCTAAGCACTTCCCTCTTTTACTGCACACACAATGAAACAATCTCCAAATGATTTCTGTTGTGTAGGAAATTCTGCCGGACAACAAAACACACACTAACTGAGGTTTCCCCATCACACAGACAGGTAGACAGATGAACATTGAGAGCAGTATAAATGATAAGCTTATTATTCTATTGTACGGTCCAAGATATTAAATTTGGGTAATATTGTGTATTAAAATGTTCTGAGGTTTGTTCTCTATAGAGGAGAGCTTGGCTTATTTTCATTCAAATGTCTCCTTTTCATTGAAAATTAAACACTTTCATGCAATGCTAGTTGCTAGCAGGGATGTGTTACCAAAGACAAGTCTGCCCACTCAGAGACCATATTTGTGATGCACCCAGGCAGTTATTGTTGTCCATTAATTATGGATAACAGGCATGTATTGATATTTATGCATCATATCCATGTATGGTTAAAGCCCTGAAGTCTATACATTTAAGTACGATCACACAATGAGTTTGCATCTACTAAAGGCATCAGTCTGAATTCCTACAGTGTTCTTGTTTAATACTGTTGGGCTGTGAAGCAGTCAATGTACCCATAATGCACTCAATTTAGGCTTATTGAACTTCTCTAGGGAATACTGACCTTAACTTCTGCTAATGTGCCCCTCTCTCACACACACATGCTTGAGATCTTCTGGGATTAAGAAATGTAAAAATTTGCAGCATTTCTAACAGTAAAGCCATTTAAATGCATGTTTTGCTCTTATAGCCAGTGGACAAATGAAGGCACAGAGCCCAGGCACCCTTCAGCAGTGCTCAAGGGGGTTGAAACAGTTAGCAGTAAAGCTATTTAACAATGATACATAAAGATAAAGAGAACTGCTTGGGGATATTAAGTAGGAATGGGGCAGTTACTCATTTTAATGATATATTACATTAAAAAAAGCCCAGTAATATTGCAGAATGAATCCAAGTTCTAATGCAGTATTATGCAAAAGTTAGCTCACCTTGGTTTAACTCTTTTATTAGAACTTAATTGATCTCTAAGTGTAAATACTTGGCTCTTCTACAGTGAACAAATGTCTGGACACGTAAAGTATGCCACATTTAAATAGTTTATATTCTTCAGAAAATAAGTAAAAAAGAAAATCTAAATTAATGGTCTTACTTATTTTGCACGAAAATGTGTCCTGTGACCAAGTGTGCACTAACCTTTGCTTAAGACTGCATAATGGTTTGGCAATTCTGGTGACCACTAACACACTAAATATTCTTCCGTCACCTACACAGTTACCTACAGACACCCTCGCAAACACATGTATACACAGTTATAATCTGAAGTGAAGAAATGGTTCTTGTCAGGGTCATCAGAAGTATTTGTAATATATGTGGGGGGGGGGGGGATGGTCACCAGTCCTCCCACATAAAGTTTTATATGAAGTAGGACTGGTGGTTCTTTTGGATTTTAGAGACAAATTCCATTAATGTGACAATTTATCACGATGTCTTTAGAGGTGCATTTTACTTTTATTTTCTTTATTCTTGATTTAGTTTTATTTGTAACACAGCATGCCATTGTGCCAAGCAGTGGTGACACTCAACAGCATGTTTAAAATAAGAAAATGAATAACTTTACCCAATGAATAGGTGCAATTTTGATAACCACCAACAGTGACTTAAGGGGCGCATTTTAATTTTTTCTGTTTTAGTAAAAGGCCTACTCATAACAAAAAGTGACACAGCATCATGCAGCCTTCATAACACAAAATTATACTCTGCCAAGCAAATAATGACACATAAAATATTAGAATTATCCACCTCTCTTCTCCTGCTGTTTTCCTTTCCACTATTCTTTTCTCATACATTGAGTACACAAGTTTCCCAACTTTACTTCTAGAAATTAACGTTTCATTTAAAGCTGCTGTAGATTACGTCTTTAAATCCGTAATGTATTTCATGAAGTTCACACAACTGACTAGAATACACTCAAAATAAATACTGATGAGTCTACCAGCACACCCATCACCCTTCATCACTCACCTCAGCAACAGCACTCTCTCCACTGTCCCTACATGCTGACCTGCCTCTGACTTTCTCTCAGTATCAAGCTAAAGTTACGAGAGCTGGAGATGGATTAAGCATTGTTTTTTTTTTTTCTTTCTGTTGCTACCTGAAGTAATTCAAAGTGGACTTGGCCTCATTCCTGGGATTTCAATACAATTGAAAATAATTTGATGATAGATTTGATGTCATCAGTGAATTTGGGTGAAGTGATCGCTAACGTTAAGCTAGCTGATGGATCACCTAACACTGACTAGCCAGCTAACTGCACCAACTTGTCATAGACAAACACTGTCCTGTGGGGATCTTCTGACTTACTTTCTACTTCTTTGTAAAGAATCTCCTAAAGTCCATTGTGTCTGGGGAGGAATCAGATCTGTACTAGCCTACCGTTAATTAAAGTAAAGTAGCATTCTTCTAATGTTTCATTGTTTAGTTGAGCAGTAATTTAACATGGCCAGGGCTAATTTTGAGGCCGTCTTAAAAAAAAAGAATGTTTTAATAAAAGCTGGACGTTGTGAGATATCAATGGGACTGACGTTCCCTCCTCTAGTTTTGAGCTGCACTGACCAATCATTTCATTGTTTATGCTGCATGTGATGTTGTGACCAGGAAGACCCAGAGTGGACTTTTAGTGGTCCGAGTAGTCCTATCAATCAAGTGGAATGGATTCTTTCTCGAAGAAATAGAAGCAGTGTTTGGGGGTCCAAATGAATATTTTTTTAAATATGAAGGGATTACCAACACCTATGTGATGATTGTAGATTAGTTTTTAAAATGTGTAATATTTTAACTAGGACTGTAACCACAATGTCTGCAGTGCTGAGTTCATTACAGTCATCACCACAAGTGGGGGGAACCCTCTACCTTGCCTCCCAGAATGACCTGCACAGCAATAAACTGCCTAAAGCCACAGGGACTCCCAACTAGGTCATCACAGGGCTCACTATAAGGACCAGTTTGCCGTGGGGATCCCTGTAAGGATGCACACCACAATAAATCCACAGAATGCAGGAATACAAAACGATATTTGTTCAGAACACAGGACTATAGGACCCCTTAATGACATTCAGCATCATAAACCCCCAAACTGCCTGGGTACACTGCTTTTTCATCATGGTGATAAACAATACATACCAACACAGCCCTGGTAATAGCTGATCTGCTAGTATAATACAGTAATATCCTGACAATACAAACCTTAATCATTTTTGTCGCTGCCTATTTTTACATGCAAAGATTTTCACATCACAATTCATTCATTTCAGTTATAGTTTAAGACTGTGTTCTTCATTTATATCCACACTACAAATAATCTGATAAACATGCTCGTGTTTGTAGCACCTTTTAGTGTAAATGTGGCCATGATAATGAGAGACATTTCAAGATCTGCTTTATTTACTGTTTCTTTTGTTGAATAAAGTGCTCGTTTTGAGAAGATGGGTGGATTTGGGCTTTTCTGTCATCTGTATGGTGAAGCTGTGAGATGACAGCAAATGTTACTCTAGAAAAACCACAAAAATATGAAGACCAGGTACACATACACTTACTGGCCACTTCACTAAGGACACATACCTTGTATATCTACACTTATTGCAAATTTTATCAGCTGTACCACAAAATACTGTGGGTCCTTAAAAACCCTGGCTGTTACCCAACACAAACCCAAAACTGCTCACGCAAACCCCTCGACCCTGCAGCTCAAAACCAACATTAAAACCACCTCCTTGTATCTACACTAACTGTGAATTTGACCTCCATGGTGCACTGTATGTACGCTCAGTGACATTATAACTTTGAAACTGAGACTGTGTTTAAACTTTCTCATCTTTTGATCGGCTAAACTCGAAAACGTCATAAACTTTCTTTACAATGTTAACTCAGTTCCACAGAACACACTTACCTGTTCTGATTAGGAAGAGAATCAGAAATGTGTGTCTACATTGTAACATTTTATTACCCACCTTGTTAAGAAGTTTAATCAGATAGACTTAATCAGTCAGACTACTTATTCTGATTGAGCTATTAATCTGATTAGGCTGTGTGAAAACATAGTTACTGATATCATGATAGGCAGCACTGACACCATTTCTTTCTGACTCTGAAGAGAGATCAGCAGTTAAACGGTGTTGTGGTGTTTGAGTGAGCCGTTCAAGGAATTGTAGTTTGTTTGGGTTAAGAGGAAATTCTGTCAGGAAGTGTGTTCAAAACCAGGAAGACACAACTATCACCCCCAGATAGATTTCCAACCATTCTACCCTCACACACACACACACACACACACACACACACACACAGAGACAGAGACAGACAGACAGAGAGAGAGAGAGAGACCAGAGAAAAGGTAAACTAATACTTAGACAACACACAGACAAGAGAATTGTTTCTCCAAGGTCAGGTTTACTCAAAGCCAACTTTCCTCCCAGAACTGATGTCACACAGAATTTTCCAAGACCACACACTTTTATTTCAGAAGGAAATTCTTTTTTTCTAGACATTTGGAGACAATAAAGTCCACCAATATTCATTCTTTCATGGTAGAAGTGTGAAGTAGGACAATCTCAATGAACACTCTTGATTACTTGAATTGGAGACGTGTGCTAAACTTCTGGTGGAGAGTAAACGGCTGTAAAAACGTCTATAAGCTCACCGTCAACAACTCATGTGAGACACTAAAACTGAGCTAAACACAGTGACACTCTCCTACCTCTCCCTTCTACCTCAGACGATTTAGCACTTTCATCACTAAAACAGCTAAAAAAACAAGGGCTTTCTTTTAACGTAAACTCTGTCGTTGTTCAGTGTAACAGGTGACCCCAAACTTAATAAAAGTCAAATTTGGACACCAAGCATGCAAACGTGTTTTGCTGAAGCACATCCCATAGTTGCTTGTTTAGATTGGAGATCATGGATATACAGTGAGGAAAATAAGTATTTGAACACCCTGTGAATTTGCAAATTCTCCCACTTATAAATCATGGAGGGGTCTGAAATGTTCATCTTAGGTGCATGTCCACTGTGAGAGACATCATCTAAAAGAAAAAATCCAGAAATCACAATGTATGATTTCGTAATTATTTATTTGTGTGTTACTGCTGCAAATAAGTGTTTGAACACCTGTGAAAATCAGTGTTAATATTTGGTACAGTAGCCTTTACAGAGGTCAAACGT
>BRDA01047056.1:8251-22434 GCA_036984385.1 Crenuchus spilurus
TGGTCACTTGGGTATAAACTCAAAATATACATTACGAATAAACCCACCACCTAGTTAAAGTCATGGATATACCAGTCACCTCGACTATTTTACCTGGTACCTGTATGAACCATATAGGTACTGAAATTGATCCACCACCCAAATAAGCATTACATATAAAACTCAAATATGGGTTCACTGGTCATTTTGTTTAGCAAATAAAATGACTATTCTTGTGTTTTTATATCACCATTACACATCAAACCACTGCTGAACAACTGAATTCTGTACAATTCTATAAAATTTAAATGCCATATTTGTTCTTTAAGTCTGCACTTGCATATTTGTTCAACCTTTTCCATCATCTGTAGAGCATGCACTGGCAGAAAAAAATGCCTTGTTCAATTAAAGCTTATTGATAGCTCTCTAGTGCTAGTGCCCACCCACCTCCCCCACACCACGACATGAAGCTGAAGAAGCTCCTCAAAACTTCTATCAAAAGTAACGCCTGGGATTAGCAAAGCCTAGGCTAATACAGGCTTCATTTTCTTAGCACATTAAAGTGATGTCCTGCATGACACTGAGTGCTTTCACTGGCCTTTTCTTCTCTCAAACAGCTGCTGTAAACCATAGCTGTGGTCACAGTATCCATCTAATGAAGCACAGGCTGAGGCAGCGGAGGAGTGCTTTAGTCACAGTCTCAAGGCTGCAGAGTCTTGCACAAACAACAGTCCTCTAAATCCTGTCTCTGAACAGCTCTGTGTCAGTGTGGGCTTGAGAGAATGAGTGGCTCTATTCAGATGTTTTATCTTGTTATTGGTGGCTTTCCTGGAGGAGCATTGTGATATTATATACCTTCATAATGTAACTCAGTAATGTGAACAATTCACTGGTGTTCAGACTGGAATTCAAATGTTATATGTCTATGACATTTTATAACGGAATGGTAATAAAGCTATCCATATTTAGCTTTGTGGTGACAAGCATACAAACAACATATCACATCTTCTCAGGCTGCTAATTAAACCACTGCTATGTAACACTGTTGCAGTGACTGAATTTTATTAGCCGTGCTTCTCGCCAAAAAAGCTCAAACGCTTGTCCCCGATGTCTTCCAAACGCTTTGTTCTTTCACAGTTCTTTCTTTACGTCTGGTGCCAAATCATCAAGCTCAAAGGCAATGAGATCAAAGCTCAATTTTTACATAAAGTCAAATAGTCTGTGCAGCACATTCACAGTTTGTTGTAATGGACCACTCGGGCTATTAAAGGGATTCAACATGTAGCATTTTGGCATTTAATCCCTTTTCCTAATTACTCAGAGTGAGGCCTAGAAAAGGTTACTTTCCAAAGCTATTTCATTATGGATTATGGATTAGCTGTTAAAAATTATTAGTGAGTTGGATTCAAATAGTCATATTGAAGCCTAGAATTAAACACATATCTATCCAAGCTATTCTGCCAGTTGGCGTGTTGGAAGTCAGGGTTTCAATTTTTGCACACTTTTTAAAGCACCTTGTTTTTCAGAGTACTGTTATAACATAACGGCTGGTGGGCCAAGTTTTGGTATTAAGCATATGACAGTGTGAAAATTTGTGAAGTGGGTTGGAGTGCATTTAGATCTATCAAATAAAGAGATAAACAGAAATGAGTTTACATTTTTTTAAAATTCATTCAATTTTAATTAAGCAGGGCTCAATTGCTGAAATGTACAAACCCTTTTGGTGCAAAATGATTCTGGCAATTGTTCAATAATCAGTAGTTACAGCACATATTTCTGTTTTAAATACATAATCCCCTTTCAGTTGTTGACCGAGTGAGATAACGAGATTGAATACTGCTTGAAGCCGATATCTAAAACCTTTAGCTGAGCTTAGCGTAATGAATAAAAATCTATGCAATCTTTAAACTCTTGCAGAAATAAATAAGAAGTTGGATCTGCTTGTTTGGTTTAATGCATTTACGCATTGAAAAGAAGTAGATTCACTAATTCTCTTTTTGGTGGTCTGTTTCATTGTTTTTGAGACAATCTGCCGAGCTCTTCCCAGAGACTGATTTCAGTAGCACTGGTGAGAGAGTGAGCCTAATCATAATCACATCCAGCACATTGGCTTTTGTGCTGGAAATGGTACATCTGCCTGGATTTGAAACCTCTGACACCCCCCATCCACCCTCTTTCAGAAAAACCCTTTCACCCACACTATTTCCTCCTCTTGAGCTTTATAGTGCAGTCCTTCAGGGACAGAAGGATCTAGGCCTACAGACTTAAGTGCAGAGTCAACAAGTTCCTCTCCTGGATCCTATGCTGACTCACTCCTGTGGGCTATTTTCAAAATGATAGCTGATATCGCCTGATGTTTTCATGCTTTAATCCTTAGCCTGAAACAAAAACATGAGGCATTAAGTTTAAATGCAAAATGATTTGTAGTACTCGTACATTACATGTGGATGGGCAGCCGAAGCCTGGTGGATAGGGATCTGGTCTTGTGACCGGAAGGTTGCCGGTTCAATCTATCTAAGTCCTACAAAATATCAGATCAAACTAGCGGACACTGCATGAGTAGAATGGTGAAATTTTTACCCTGGCACAGCCCCAAAATGGCAAGCAATATGTCTCTATTACTTGTCAGTCATACTACAATTCTGTACTTTTAGAAAATGACAAATATCTTCTCCATTTCGTTGCACAATCGTCGCTGCAAACTGTGTTTGATACACAGCACCATCTACATGAATTTATTTGCAGAAGTCAGTGAAAGCACAGTTCATAAAGTCAGGCGTCATTGAGAGTTTATGGCAGAATCAAACGTGTTTTACATTAAAAACTTTTCAGAAAACGTTCTGAAAAAAGTTTATTGATCTCTAGTCTCTATAGCATGGCAGACACTGCTAGTGTCAAAAAACTAGCTTGGAATTTTCTGCTATTATATAATAACCAACTGTGTGCCCCTTGCATCAGAAATCATTAACAACAACTACTTAAAACACCAGAACAGCTACAAAAGCTCAGTCCAGAACCTGACAATGACTTTTAATTTAATCAACAACAATCACTAATGCAATATGTAGCATCTATATGTGGCCTGTGTGAAAGCAAGCAGTGGTATTAATAGGAACGCCTGTAATATAAATATAGTCAGTTTATTTACTATATTTATACTGTATGTACCATTGCAACAAAGGTACGTGAACCCTTATTTATCAAATTAATTACTTATAAATCATGGGTTTAGCTTTATTCATCCATCCTCTTCTGCTATTCTGGGGTTTGGGTCGCGGGGGCAGCAACCCAAGCAAACTAGCCCAGACATCCCTCTCCTCAGCCACCTCTTCTACATCATATGGGAGGATTCCAAGGCATTCCCAGGCCAGCTCATATAATCTCTCCCCAGGGTCTCCTCTCTGTTGAACATGCCTGGAAAACGTTACTAGAGAGGCAACCAGGTGGCATCCTAATGAAGTGCCCGAACCACCTGAACTGGCTCCCCTTGATACAGTCTTTCCTGGATGTCCAAACTCCTCACCTTATCTTTAAAGGACAGTCAAATTCCCTGTGGAGAAAGCTCATTTCAGCCGCTTGTACCCACAATCTCATTCTTTCAGTCACTGCTCCAAAGATCATGACCAGGTGAGGGTTGGAATGTAGACTGACCAGTAAACTGAGAGTGTTGCCTTCTGGGTCAGCTCTCTCTTCACTAAAACAGAGCAGTGGAGTCTGCATTACTGCAGATGCTGCACTGACATGCCTATCAAGCTCCTGCTCCTTCTTACCCTCACTAGTAAACAAGACTACAAGATACTTAAACTTGTCCACTTGAGGCAAGGACACCTTCCCAATCCAGAGAGAGCATGTCAATTTTTTCTGGCTGAGTACCGTGGTCTCAGATTTGGAGGTGCTGATTCTCATCCCAGTCGCTTCACACTCTGGAGGTCCTGGTTTGATGAAGCCTGCAGGACCACATCATCTGTAAAAAGCAGATATGGAATACTGAGGCCACCAACTAGACACCTTTTGCCACTTAGCTATGCTGAGAAATTCTGGCCATAAAAATGATGACAAATGGCAGCTCTGGTGGAGTCCTCAACCGGAAACCAGTCTGACTTTCTGCTGGTGATGCAGACCAAGCTCCTGCTCATTTGTATAGGGATTCCTTCTCCAAATCCACAATGCAAATGTGGATAGGTTGAGCAAACTTCCATGCACCCTCCAGGATCCTAGTAAGGGTAAGGAGCTGGTCACCTTTCTTAAAAAATAGGGACCACCACACCAATCTGCCAACCCATGGACACTACCCCCAATGTCCATGCATTGCTGCAAAGATGCCTCAACCAAGACAGCCCTGCAGCATCCAGAACCTTGAGAAACCCAGGACAGATCTCATCCACCCCCCAGGGCTCTGACACAGAGTAGTTTTGGTAAGAAATTGCTTTCTCCTTCTGAGCCACCTGATTGTTTGCCAGAATCATTGATCATTATCTAAGTCACAGTTATAGACAAACACAATCTAGTTAAACTAATAACACAGTTAATCAAATCTTTTACTCACCAGATTGAGTAAACATCAACAGTACAGGCTAAAAAAGAGAACCACTGAATTTAATGACCTGTAGATGCCCCTTTAGTAGCAATTGCCTCCAACACCAGACTTGAGGAAAACATTTGAACCATTGCAATGTCAATTTAAAGATGTAAATTATGCAGTAACCAGCACTGATGCAGTTATTCAATTAAAACAATCCATTACAAATGACTAATTACTAAAGCTGTAATGGGATTACTTTACTCTCTTCCAGGAAAAAGTAATCTTTTGATAAATGTTATTACCTTATAAAATTAATGACATAAAGCCTCATTTGTCACTGCAAAATCTTGCAATTAAAGTGGAATAAAAATTAAAAAGTGATCTTTTATTTAATTATGTGAATTTATGCATGAAATAAGAGAAAATGACTTATTCAGATAGATACACAATTTCTCTTTGTGCTTTTGGAAAAAACAAGGTACTTAAGGTTCAGCTATCTATTTAAATAGAGTTTTAATAGGTATACTACTTTCATTTTCCTCAGCAGAAAAGTGCATATCTGGAGTCAGGAAGGCTGTGTGGAGCCAATGCAATTAAAAGTCCCATATAATACCCCTTTATATCATGTTACCTATGCTTTCAATTAAAAAACCTACTGACCAAGCTGAAATTAGCTTATCATTTGAAAATATCTTATTCAAATTTCCCATTCCACCTTAATGCACCTTAATTTGAGGTGGACCAGAAAATGTTAATACACTCATAGTCTCTCTCCAACACACACAAACATTTCCAAGCTTGTGAGAATGAGGTGTTAGTTTATTATCTGAGGCATGAATGTAAAATCTGCCTCATTTAAGGTGGAAATAGAAGCTGATGAATAAAGTCACTAAAGTCACACAGACAGGTTTTTAGAGATACAGACTCGGTCTATGAAAAAATCTCACCACACATGGCAAGAAATAGTACAACAATAGCACAATATGGCCAAAAACAAAACCACAGCAGCACAAAAAAATGAGAAAATATGATCAAATAAGTAAATATGACACAATAAACTCAAATGTAGGTATACATATAGGTTTTGTTTTTCATAATATGCCCCCTTAAAAAAATTAATTGCAACAGAATTTGGCACAATTACATATATTCACTATATGTTCAAATGTATTGAATACATACCCTTGAGTTGGGGAACCAGGCATTCCTTCTTTTAAGCAACTAATCAACAGCTCTAGCAATGTCCCCCATACCTCTCAGTCCCAGAGCCCCCTCCAGACATGAGGACATAGTTTCTGACATGTACTTATACATGTACATACAAATGTGTACCCTCAAACATATACATGCATGCATATATATATATATATATATATATATATATATATATATATTATATATATATATATATATATATATATATATACTGGCATACATTTACTCTCAGATATACTCAGCTTCTTTTACAAGAGCTACTCTGCAATTTTATTTATGTCCTGATATCCAGTGTCTGTGTTTTTTCCCCTTGAGAAAATTACAGGCTGAATTCCATACTGCTTGTTGGATCACTTGTGTCCTGCCCACATACACAGAACAGAATTATGACCTTAAAACTATGCATCTGACTCACACCATGCAGCTTAAATTCTTATTTTCCCTGAAATTTACTGGATTATAATAGTCAACTTACCCTGATCAGCAGCCTGGCAGTTAACACACCGGTACTACACTAATTATTGTCCTACAAGCCCAAAATGAACCATACATACACTAAAACACAAATATATCACAATGTTATTTATAAAATATTTATTTATTTCCAACTCCACTGAATAAAAAAAAATCACACTTAAAAATAATCACATCACAAATCACACAGAAAATCACATCCTACACATTGGCTTCTTTGCTGGAAACGGTATATCCTTTGCACCAAATCCTTTTAACCACACTTATTTCCCCATCTTGAGCTTTATAGCGCACTCCTCCAGGAACAGGATGAACTAGCTCTAGAGGCAGAGTCACTAAGTACCTCCGTTCGCTCATATGTTGACTAATTCCTTTGGCCTATTTCCACAACAGCAGACATTGCAGACTACCATTTTGATGTTATAATCCTTAACCTGGAACAGACACATGATCCCACATTGTCAACCGTAAAGTCGGTGCTTTTTTCACACTCTATGCTGCTGTCATAAGACCTTATGTTAAAAAAAACATTATGACTATGTTAAGAAGGGTACATTCAGAACAGAAATACAAATGTTAATTGTAGGGTAATATTATAGAAATCACTAGTCATGTATGAATAATGGAAAGAGGTGCACTAATACAGTTGTCAGAGCTATGACCTTATCACCAGATAAACCTATTCATTTTTTTAAACAGGCACTATACTGTACATTCACCTGCATGTATCAAAGTTTGTTTAAGCTAAGACTATGGAGCTCCATATTAGACATTCTTCCATGATTTATCCATCAAAATAAAGAGAAATACGTGTTAATCTTTACAAAGATTTTGTTAAAATATTCACGCTGTGTTGTAAACATGGTTCTGTCTTTTTGTGATGTGATTTGCAATGTTTTATTTGTTTGTTTTAAATAAAATGTAGATTATCAGGCAGCAGTGTTTTAGTGAAATATTGTATTTTTTATCTCATGTCATGTCACACGCCGTCATCGCTTGGCGATGGTAGGCTGCACAGACGAGTCACTTCTTTCCAATGCCATCTGTCTCTGGTTGCTTGTAGCAGACTGGCACCTGATAATCCAGTCCATGTCTTGATGTTATCCATCCACGTTCTTCTTGGTCTTCCACGTCTTCAGACTCCTTCCACAAGTCCAGTCATAACACTTCCTTCAATGCTCTCATGTGCTGCCTCATCACATGACCAAAGTAACATAACTTGCGGGATTTAACGTGCATCAGTAACTCCTTTTGAGTTCTATCCAGTTCAAATTTAGCATCCATATAAGTTCTGGGATCAAGCTGCCATTTTTAAAAACTGTCCCTTCAAACTATGTGATTAATTTAGGTTTCAAACATTATACGCTTTGCCTCTGAATATCTTTTAAATTGTGAAGTCATTATGTAGGAGTGTTTTACCACTTGTGCTAAATACAAGCTAACACGTCTGTAAAATGGATTGACCATAAGACCTATAACATTAACAGAATACCCCAATAAAACAGAGCAGCTAGGCTGTAATTTGAGTAGCTCAGACTTTTAACCCCTGATTTTCGCCCTAGATAACTGTAAGAATTATGTTATGTTATTGGATATAAATATTTAAATAAACTCAATTGTCACTGCATTTCTGATGGTTCGATGACTTCAAAAGCCACAGGAAGTCTGCCTCCTGGTCAGATTAGTAAAAATGCAGTAGAAGTGTCTATGCATTTTTGTCAGTAACACCTCAGATGTGACTGAGCAATTATCTGGCACACGTGTGGATTTGAAGCACATTTTCAGATCCAGGCTGGATATGCTATGGAAATATAGCAAGTCAGTCCATTGGCAGACATCCTGCAGCGATGCATCAATAAGTCCAACAGCAGACAACTTCATTCTGTAATTATTCCCCTATTCACTAACAGCCCCCCACCCCTCAGACTTCTACTGATGGGAACTGTAGTAAAACAAATTAACAGTTTAATGATGGATAAAACTGGTTTTAAAACTTCACTGGCTAAGCCACTTTCATAAAGTGTGAGAACATGTGTCTGAAGCGCTGGGCAGCCCTGTCCATAATGCCCAAGGAGCAGTTGGGGGTTAGTTGCCTTGCTCAAGGACTGAAGTGTTCTTGACCACACCACCTAACCCCCAACTGCTCCCTGGGCTTTGTGGATAAAGCTGCCTACCACTTTGGGCACATGTTCTCACAGCCTAGTATGTTCACTTGTGTGTGTTTTACTGTACAGATGGGTCAAATGTGGAGGTCAAATTCCGTTGTGAGCAATCACATTGGCAAAAAGTTGAATATACTTTCATATAACTGCACATATTAATGCAATTATTAGATGCCATCATCTCAGTTTGATACAGGCTTTAACAAGTTCCCACCAACTGTATGGCCACTCACAAGACATGGAAAGTATGAACAAGACCAACAGATTCTTCAACAATAACACTTTGCTTATGTAAAGCAATCAGTATTGTAGATGAACCCCCTCTTCCCATACACATACCCTGCTGCCCTCTGGCCAAAAGTGCCAGAGCATCCAGGACTACTGTGCTAGACTGTCGAACAACTTGTTGCCTCAGGCTATTATATCATTTCTCCACCAAACAAGTGCTGGAGCTAATGCTGATTCTCCAGCACCATATGCACAGCAACCAGTCACCAAGTTGAGAACACCAATCAATTGATTTCCTAGTATATACTGTATATATATAGCCAGCATTAATTAATAGAATTATGAGTCCACCACCAGTTTATTTGTAAAAAGCAGAAACAAATGTACATGAGCCTTCAGATGCTTCTGTCACCGGTTTGCTGGTTCCAATTCAGCAAGGGAACCTTCAACCTTTTGGCAACAGCACAGGCAACATAAGGCTGTAAAGCTGCTTTGTAACAACACCCGTTGTAAAAAGTTCTATATAATTAAATAACTTGACACCATGAGATTGGAAAAGAAGCATATGACTTCTTAAACATTTGAGCAGATGCCCTTCTCCATAAGCTCAACCCACACTTTGTACACATTGCAGCTAGTTTAAACTAAACTCTACTGTTTAACAATTGCTGATTTGCACATTTCTTTCTGCACATTTGCAGAACTCATGGGTGCTGTTTTGTTCTGGTACAGTACATTGTGTACTGCCTGATTCACTGTATGCTCCACTACAGAGTATTTATTGTACACAGCATTTACTTACTTATGTTTACATGTTTGGACAGGAATTTGATGACAATAAAACCTGCTTGAATTGATTTGATTGCATTTAGCTCGTCTTTAATGTGCTAATTAAGGTGCATCAGCAGTACAACAAAGTAGTTTACTATAATTTGCATAAAAGCAATCAAAAGCAAATGCTATAAGTGAAATATAAAACATTTTAAATGATTTTCTGTTGTTGTTTATAAATATATTTGCATTTTAATTGAATAAGGAATAATTGTGATATTTTCTTATTGTGTAGTTAGTGATGTACCAATTTGAGGAACAATACAAAATAGAAAAGGATGCCATGTTGCTTAACCACAGCTTACTGCAAACTACATTGCTAAGTGGAACTATAGTTTATAGTGATTATTATTAGTAATAAATTAATGTTTTTAATTAAATTGGCCTTGTATTTTTTTGTCATAAGCCACTTGAGGCTGTTTTGCATCTTTGTGTTGCAGTAAAGTGTGTAAGCAAAAACTTATTGCAAGACCCAGACATAGTGTGTGGGTGGAAAGAGGAGCCCACTTGTTTGACTTCTGCATTAGCTGTGGAAGCAGACAACTGGATTGCACTGCTTTGAAATTTCCCCAAGGGAAATGAACCCACAGCTAATTACTCACAGAAATTAGAGGCCTATGTTGTAGTTTTCTCATGTCACATCAGTAAACTTTAAATTGTGAATGGCAGCAAATTGCCCTCTCCTGATCAAGCAGATACCAACATTCACACTCAAATTAAGCCATAAAAGATGTATTGATTATTTTCTAATAGTCTGTTAGTCCGTTACAGACATAAGCTATTGCTTTATAGCCTTCATCTATTCAGATGTCACAGCTGTGCAGAACATTTTGTTTTCTTGTTCTAGACTGAAGGCCAAGCTCATTGACTTTTCAGAACATACACATACATCAGCCTTTAGCAGAAAGCAGTATTAGGTTTAATCAGAGAACTCAGGTCTGTGCAATATTTAGAAGATTATTCTTTAATAATGTCATATTTTCTGATTCTGAGCTGTACAACCAATGCATTAAACAGTGCCTTTCACATTTTTTCACATATGCAATGGAATGCAAAAGTTTGAGTACCCCTGGTCAAAATTAGTATTACTGTAAACAGCAAGTTGAAAATGAAATGATCTCCAAAAGGCATAAAAATTATTCTCTTTATTAAGGTTCACTTTATTTATACATTTTTGCCCATTTTTATTCCCTTCCCAATGTGGTAGTAGCCAATTAACCCATCCCATCAGCTAGGGGCTCTGCCCATCACTTTGCAATGTCCCTGACTCTAGGAGAGTGAAGACATGCACATGCCTCCTCCTTTGTGTGTGATGCAGCCACCGCTTCTTTTTAAACTACAGCTGATACACCATCACTGGGGAGCCAAAATGCTCAGAGGAAAACTCAGGATCCCCAGCTCCGAATGGACCAATCAGCAGATGCCTGAGCCAGTGAAAATTGCAATGTGAGAGTGATAGGTAGAGAGAGCGCTATCTACCCACCCAGAGAGAGCACAGACAATTTTTGCTCTCTTGGGCCCCGGCTGTTGATGTCAAACAACATAACCGGAATTCAAACTTGCGATCCTCTGGTCATAGTGTCAGCGTCTTAGTCTGCTGAACCACTCGATATTAAGATTCCCTTTGCATTTCATGCATTTTTTCATCTTTTATATTTTCAACATAACAATAAAGGAAAAGGGCCTAAACCAAACTATGTGCACCCTGGATGATTAGTACCTAGAATCACCACCTTTGGCATGTAACACAGCTTGTGAAAGCTTTTTGTAACTTCTCCTTCTCCTTGTATAGTCAGCCATGTGTCTTTCAATTCTTGTTTGTGGTATTTTAATTCATTCTTCCTTGTAAAAGTTATCCAGTTCTGTGAGATTCATGGGCCGTCTTGCATGCACTGCTCTTTTGAGGTCTATCCACAGATTTTCAGTGATGTTGGTCAATACATACAAAACAAAACCTTCTGCTTGATCCCTTTGAGGTAGTCCATTGTGGATTTTGAGGTGTGTATAGGCACTTCAGCCTTTATACACTTGGTGTTTATGTTTGCTTCTAGAATTTGCTGAAATTTCCTTGAATCCATTCTTCCCTCTACTAGTGAAATGTTCCCTGTGCCAGTTGCTGCAACACAACCCCAATGCATGACTGATCCACCACCACGCTTAGTGGTTGGAGAGGTGTTCTTTTTTCTTCAAACATACCTTTGTTCATTGTGGCCTTGTTCAAGTTTTATTTTAACCTAACCAGTCCACAGGACATATGCATTGGGAATGTTTAGATATTCTTTTGCAAACTTCTGATGCTGAATTTTGTGATGAGGACACAGGAAAGGTTTTGTTCTGATGACTCTTCCATGAAGGTCATATTTGTTGAGGTGTCAGTGAAAAGTAGAAAAATGTACCACAACTCCAGAGTCTGCAAAGTCTTTCTGAAGGTCTTTTGTAGTCAAGCGGAGGTTCTGATTTCCCTTTCTAGTAATCCTACAAGCCGCTGTCTCTGAAATTTTTCTTGGTCTTCCAGACCTTATCTTGACCTCTACAGTTCCTGTTAATTGCCATTTCTTAATTACTTTACAAACTGAGGCAATGGCAACATGAAAACATTTCGCAGTCTTATAGCCTTCTCCTGCTTTGTGGGACTCAACCATGTTTATTTTCAGAGTGTTTAGAAGAACCCAAAGTTGCTGTTTTTTGGGATAATGTTAGAGGGGTCTGAGTGTTTACAAAGCTTTGAAATTTGCATCATTGTCATGATCACTTTTCATAATGATGACTGTGAATAAGTCATAACTAACAGGTTAATTAAGGTCTGAGACCTCCGTCAAAGTTATGCGGACACTCAAATCTCCTAGGATTCCCACTACTTTCATTATTTCACTCTAAAATTGTATAAAACCAAAACGATACACTAATATTGCTTTAAAAATGGAAAACATGTTTCATCTTTGACTTTAAGCCTTTTGAAGATCATTTCATGTTCAACTTTCTTAACTGTTCAAGTAACAGAAATGTTGACCAGGGGTGCCCAAACTTTTGCAAGCCACTGAACACTCTTTTGAATTTGGTGGTGTCTAGTCAACATGAAATCAGTTTTTATGTCAACACATCCAGATTTTTCATTATTCTCCACAAATGAGTATTATGCAAAGCAAAATTATAATCAGAAGAATTTACAGCTTTAAGTTGATTAGTCAACATCAGTTTTAAAAACATCATTTTTAAAAACTTAAAATGAAGGCATACTTTTCTTTATATGGTCAGTGTCTTCCTGCCGTCATTTTGACATTGAGGATGCAGTAAATGTTCAGAGCATTGTGTCTCCTGTGTGCTGTTTGGTGCTGTTTGTCTAAATTCACCCAAGGACACAAGGCTAAGCGTGACAGTACATTCTGACATCGACCAGATTGTTCAATTAAGGGAACTCACGGTGTGGTTCAATGGCAGGAAAATGAACAGCTCACTGCTAAGGCCTTACAGATTGATCACCTCCTCGCAAGGAGCTGCTGAGAATATTGACAAACTTAAATAAATAACTCAAAATGAGAACATTGCTACAAATAGACAGCACTATTTTACCTCCATTTAAACTTAAAAAAAGCCTTATAATCGTCCAGCTTCTGTAATTGTATCGTTGAGTAGAGTTTACTAAAGCATTTATATTAGAGAATAAGATATTGAAAAAAATACTGTGTGAGAATTTCCATTTAGAAGACTTAAAATTATAATTAAATTTAAAATTATTTTAATTATTTTATCATTTATATGCAACTGAAATAGACACAAAAGCTTAACAAAAAACATCTTAACCCTTTCACATTCTCCTCAACCATTTGGTACAGCACATTTGAGTCACTATATCTTCTTGAATAAGCTGTTAAACTTAACACAATGTGATTGTGCCATCTCTGCCAATTGGTAGAGGTACTGTATGATAGACTAAAAACATCAACTAGAGGTCACTAGAAATGCAACATGTTATTATCTGAATTCAAACCAGTAATGTTTCATTGCCAAACTTCATTCAAACATTTCAGATGCTGAAACACCATTAGTGCTTTTGCACCACTACACAGATGAGTGTGGTGTTTAAAAAGTGAACAAAAATAGTTTTTGTATTTATAGTTTGTGTCCTGATTTGACCATAAAGTGTCATGTCATTGAATGTTTTAAATGTACATTTAAAAAAATATATTATTATTGTCCCCCAACCAACCCCATCCTGCAGAAAATAATAATAATAATCTTCTTTCTTTCTTAGTGAAGATGTTAAAGAGATAATGCATGTGAAAACATATTTTAATGTGTACCGTCTCATGTACAGGGCTCATTTGTTAGCCCTGTGTTGAGTAGTTAGTTTACATGCATTTTCAAATGGACTATCCAAAATGCAGTTGCATTCAAAATGTATTCTGAATAAAAATAATGATTACTGACATGGTGCCAAGTGGGTGAAGTGCCTTAACGATTCACCTAGGAATGTCTGTTTTATTCAATTCAATTTTGTGGCTGCATTATACTTTACCAACGTGAGGTCAGGCCATGTCTACACAAGGCTTCAAAATATGATGATATACTACAAAGTATGTAATAAAGGAAGAAAACAAAATAATGTGCATTTTTCATGCACGTGGAGCATGAAACTACACTGTTTGTGACTTCATCTACAGTGAGGAAAATAAGTATTTGAACACCCTGCGAATTTGCAAGTTCTCCCACTTAGAAATCATGGAGGGGTCTGAAATTTTCATCTTAGGTGCATGTCCACTGTGAAAGATATA
>BRDA01047060.1:5000-16605 GCA_036984385.1 Crenuchus spilurus
TCAGGGGAGAAGGCTACGTTAACGCAGTTTGGAGAAAATATGGCCGAAGCCTTCACACACATTACAGTCATCAGCTCTATAATGGCCCCCTTTGTACAGCACTGGGCCAGGGTCAGACAGATGCTGACATGTTCTACACAACTTATAAAATATTAAAGGTGTCTGAACTGTAAATCACGCACCTTAATGTTGGGGCCTTTATTTGGGATATACTCGCCATTACACCGTCCATCAATCAAACAAGGCTGTAGCATATAATAGGCTTTATGGAATACTTCAGATTGTCAAGCACTGGGGAAGTAATATAGAAAGAAATACATGAACACATAACCTTTTTTTTAAAAAAAAGGGGGTATTACTTTCTTTTTGTGATGGGAGTCTATTCCAGGACTACCAGTAAATCATTTGCTTTTGGGTGAATTTGAAAGATTTTCTACAAAGTTCATATGTCTTTTGTGAATTCCATGATTGCTCGGCTGCCTACGGTCGATAATGTTTCTTTTTCGCACGGCCGAAAACGCTTCTTGTTTTGTTTAGCCCGCTTTCTTGTGCTTACTGTACATTGGAAGTTTTGCCAAGCGCTAGAACTAAAAGCACAAGCCGACCTCTGGCAATCATTATATAAAATAGGGGGGTTTGTGGACCTCAATAAACATCAGCTGTGTAAATTACAGAGTTCGTTTTCTACAGTACTCTCTGACACTTCCTCGCTTTGAAGAAAACTTCTGGGTCAAAAACAGAAAGATAACAAGAGAATGCGAGAAAGGGAAGGAAGGAGAGAGAGGGAGCGAGAGAGTCTTGTTTTGACACTAAGATTAATTTACAAGTTTCTCTTCCTGGGAAAAAAAGAGAAGAAGAAGAAGTAGAAGAAGAAAGGGAAAAGAGAGAGAGAGGGATGAAATGAAAAGGCCGAGAGATGAGAGAAGTGTTTGATATGTATCAGGCTCGGCGGTCCCTCTGGACTGTGGCTAGGACAATTACAGTACACCAGGTTGGACTCTATGCCTATGCCTGTGTTTTCTGTAAGGCAAGTGGCCAAAGTCGATCTCCAGTCAAAATATCCATGCCAGCTAACAAGCTCGTTCCACCGCGCTTGCAAGCCCAGAAGAAAGGCAAGGCGAAAGCCTTGAGACACAAACAAAAAGGAGGGAGTGGAGGAGGCGGAGAGGGGGATGGAAAAAAAGAAGCAGTCAGGGAAGAAGAAAAAAAAAACGGGCCCCAAAAAAACAAGGCCGGCGGAGTTTGCTGAAGAAAATGGTGTCAGCGACAAGGCCTGATCAAGGTGTGCTGAAGATAAGGAGAAGAACCAAAACTGGAGACAAAAGGGGTAACCCTGAGGCTCTGGGCTCTTTCACGCTCGCTCTCGCTCTGTTTTTTTGTTTCCCAGTAATGACCTGCTTTGATTTGTGTCCTGCTCTCTGTTTGTCCATGTTACACCTTTTCTTTTCCAGCCCTCAGTCGTGGCAGCACACTGCTCATGTCCCTCACCCTCCTTTTTTTCTTTTCATCCCTCTCCCCATCCCGTCGTCACCGTCGTTGTCTTGCAGGAGCGGGCGGCCACACAATGGCCATCTAAACTCATTAAGTAAATTCCGAGAGAGCCATTAACGAAGGGTCCTTTCTTCAGCTCCCCCCCCTTCTGAAATCTCATCCTTAATTAGGTGAGCGTTTTTGACAGGGTGCAAAAACAAAAGGGGTTGCTGCGCGTCTGAAAGGCCCAGGTCCCGCCAAGGGCCTCACGTTTTCCACCGCTCCTAATGACTGAGTTCTTTAGTGGGAGGCTGTGGGGCAAGGGGAGGGAGAGGAGGGGCAGAAGGAGGGGCTCTGGACCCCTAGACAAAGGCCCTGCTCTGGGGGAGCAGGCGCTGCCCTGCTCCTCCTCACCAGGTGACTCTGCGCTCTCATTAAGGGACAATGGACAGTCGGACGGGACGGGGGTAAACACGGGGACGCGCCGGGTTGGGGTAACAGGGGTCTTGCTGGCAGGTCGTCTCGGACAGTGAAGACCACCGCCGCGTTTGTCCGCCAACTTTTGCACAATGAGCTGGCGGTGGCCTGAGCGCTGTTGTCATGACAATGAGGCTGGCAGACATGATGCTTGTGAAATGGACCTGCGGCCAGGCCGCCCACCATGCTGCTGACACTAAATGCTACTCAGCTACAGGAAACTGCCCCATGCTAATGCTACTGCACTACAGTTAACTACACATATGCTAACAGTAGCACTGCTAAGCTACAGTTAATTGCCCTTACAATAACATCCCAAAACTATGCTGCGGACACTAATCATGCTAAAGTGCCTTTTGCTAATGCTAATCAGTTTACTGCCACTGTTAACACTGCTCAACTACACTTAACTATCAGTTTGCTAATATTCATTTGATAAGCTACATTTAACTAGCACAACAATAGACTTATGGGTAAGATGTGATATTGTAAGGAGAAGATCTTGGGATCATTATGAGAAATTTTGGACATAAGATTGGTGGTAAAATGATCAGAGTGGGAATAATTAGCTAAATACATTTAGCTTATAATTTTAGTAGCTAGCCTGAATCATTTGTATTGGTTGTTGTACTCAAGCTAGAAAAGTAACCTAGTGTACCAATGTTAAATGCGGATTTCACCACAATCCGACACTAAGTGTTGTCCCCAGACGTGCTCTTATCATAAGAACATGTTTTGGCTAATAAGACTAGCCCAGTAGTAACAACAATGATAAAATATAGTAATCCTTTATTAGTCCGACGGTGGGGAAATTCAAAGTTTTACAGCAGTACAGAAACAGTGCAGTACTCACTAATAGAAATAAGTATTAGAAGAGACTTTCTTAACTGATGCTACAGATATGCTACCTACCTTTACAATAAAAGCAATGCTGCAAAACTAAACATTAATTAATTTAATATTCATTAACATTAATAATGCTACTACACTTAACTCCTACTACACTTATACCTTGTCTATAACAAGCATTACTGCATTTCATTGGAAAGTTTTCACTGAATCCCAAGTCAGATCAGAATGTAAAATCTCTCTGAACTGATGGCAGCATGGCACTACACAACATCAAAAATAGTCATTGGTGCCATGTTGTAATATGTAGCAATGCTAGCTAATGCTCACAGATGGTGTAGATATCTCATAGGGTTAAAAACGAACTGATGTTTAGAAAAATAACTATTCCTGAAGAGACACCTCCTTTTCAGTCTCATTCCCTTTACAATTTTATTCTCTATTTTCAGCTTGCTGTGATTCTTCTGCAGACTCCAGTCCCATTGCTTGGTCCATTAAAGGGGTCTGGCTGTAGAGCCAGAATATACCCCAAAGTGTATCAGTGATGTCATTAATCCCCTTTCATACAACATTATTTAAAGACATGGACTGGACCATTGAACAATGACTATAACATGCTCATCGTGATATCTAGATTAGGGAGCACTACTGTGAGGATTTGATTGCATTCAACAACAAGAGTGTTACCGAGGTCAATATGTTGGATGATCGCCACCACCACCTCATCCCCAAAAGTATTGGATTGAGTGCTATCATTCCAGAGAACATACTATACACTATATCGTATGTTAGGGGGCAGCCATGGTCTAGTGGTAAAGATCTGGTCTTGTGACCAGAAGGTTGCTGGTTCGATCCCCAGACAGGACATGACTGAAGTGCCCTTGAGCAAGGCACCTAACCCCCTAACTGCTCCCCAGGTGCTGGTGGATAAGGGCTGCCCACCACTTCGGGCACAAATTGTCACAGCCTAGTGTGTTCACTAGTGTATGTGTGTGTTTCACTGCACAAATGGGTTAAATGTGGAGGTCAAATTCCGTTGTGTGAAAAATCACATTGGCATATTGGTTCATCTTAATCTTAAAATACAGCTCAATGCTGGCATTAGATATGGTGCCAATAGGTTCATGTTTAGTTCTATTTTATTGGTAGTACTTCTCTACAGAATGCATTCATTAGAAGGTGTGTCCATAAACATTTGGACATATAGTGTAACAATCTCCCTTGTTACTAATTAAGAAGCATCAAATAATATATAGCAATATACAGGTCTGGAGTCATTTTTAGCACAATTGATCTGACTCACAAGCTGAATGGGCAAAAAGCACAAACTCAAATGGACACACACACAGAGCAGTTCCATATTCAAAGCTGACCCCAAGAGAGCACTTAAAACCAGCCGTGTGTGTGTGTGTGTGTTAAACTGGACTCGGACAAAACGGACTAATCCTACTATGCATCCTGGGAGATCGTTGCCACAAGACCAGCGCTGTAATCCCCCAACACAAACACATAAACACACACAGACACACACCACACACATGCCTGCAGGGCATAAACAGGTGCCAGGTGGCTGGAGTGCCCCAGTTCTCTCTCTCTCTCTCTCTCTCTCAGGTTTGTGGGGGTGAGCTGTGTTGTAAGCTGCTATGCTACATTCAGGCATATCTAATGCCTCCAGGCCTGTGTGTGTGTGTGTGTCATTGCCTCAGAGACCTAGCGCTGGGTAATTACCAACAGGTGGAGAGTTAGAGCTCTGCTGTGCAGCTTTCATACGCACATCAGGAAAAGCTGGCCACACACACAGGTCTCTCTGCTCCCTGAGTTACAAATATTGTGGTGCTTAGAGCACATCTGTTAACTGAGGTACACTGATGAGCCAAAGCAATAAAATACATTCACATGATTATCTTGTAACAGGGGCACGTGTGAAGGTATGTGATATATTTGATGGTAAGAGAACAGTCTCTTAGTTAACATGTTGGATGGAGGAGACATGGGCAGGTATATAAACCTGAGATATGTTTACTTTATGGTCAAAGCCAGGCTGGTAAGGTTTGTGAGGCTGGTCAGAAGTGGAAAGAGGCTTCCAAATGCCCCAGATCTTAATCCAGTCCAGCATCTGTGGGATGTGCTGGAACAACAACTCAACGTCACAGCTTGCTTTACTTAAAGGATGCTACTGTCTTGTTGCCGGATCATTACTGGTGGATATTTGGGGCTGTAGGCCTGAAAGTTTTGGTTAGAGCTACAAATATTTTTTGAAAGTGAAAGTAAAAGGTTGATGTCTTTACCCACTAGACTCCCACTGGATACTGGGAGACACTACTGGACTGACTCCAAGCTAAGCCCCCAACCTTCTAGTGGTGCCCCAGGACACCTTTATGGGTTTTGTATAGTCCATGATTGACTGTTGTGGTGACATAGCCAGGACCCAAATGTATTTATAATTTTGTTGAACTGCAAAAAATAAATATTAAACATACTAGTACAATTCCAAAAAATAGAATATAGAGAAAAACTTAAAAAAAAAAAACTGTCACATTTTATATTCACTACACATTAAGTCTCATATTTCAGGCTTTTAATATTAATGTTGATACTGTTTGAATAGTAATTTACACACATTTTAAATGAAATATTGTAATAATTTGATAATTTAATTGCTGTAAAAAATTTATTAAATTATGAACACAAACTTTTTCATTATATTAATTTTTATGTAGTATTATAGTTCAACAATCAAAGCATTAAAATATCTTATCCTAAACATGTTACACTGAATTTATGTTACCTTGTAACTTGAAATGACATCATTTTTCACCAAAAAAAGGAAATGCAAAAAGGAAATGCAAGTGGTTAGCAACAGGCTAGCATGCTAACATTAGCGAGGTGATAATGTTAACATACTTTGTGATCCGTTTTAAAGACAATGTCTGTTTGTTGACTGATTTTAAGTACATATAATTTAAAAGTGCTTCTGTTTTACTATTTGAGTTGAGGCTGCCATGTTGTGATGATGTCATACTCTGAGCTTGGAGGATTCTGAGTTTCTGTTGCAGGGCTTCACAGTTATGGTGACGTTTCTTTGCATTTTCCACATGGGAGGGCAGAAATGATGAGCTATGATGTTCAGAAAGCAGCACTATTTTCCAATAGTCATAATTTTCATTGGATAAAACAAGTATAAACATTAAGCAGTTAAAAGTATTTTTACTATAAACTTCCCTGTTTTATTATCACTTCCTACTTTCACCTGTCCCTAACTGTCCTCATTCAGCCAACGAGTCTGACTTGTCGGCCCACTCATGCCTGCCGTGATAACAGTGTGTGCTGTGAATTAAGTGTGTGTGTGTGTGTCCGTGCTATGATTTAGGAGTGTGTGTGCTGGAGCTGTACTGAAATATCATAACCTGTCTCTTTTCATTCACTTTAACCTACAGTCTAACTACTCTCTACTCTGTGTATGTGTGTGTGTGTGTGTGTGTGTGTGGCAGGCCCACTGCCGTTTATTACTCCACTCCACTCCTGAAACTCTGTTTGCAATTTAAGGCCACAAATTAGAAGCGTAAGTCATCTGTTTTCTATAATCCTCTGTCAGACAGTGCACAGAGCATCAGAGAGAGAGAGAGAGAGAGAGAGAGAGACTGAAAGTCAGAGATAGATAGAGTCTTTGAGAGGTCAGACAGAGAGAAATATACAGACAGACTTTAAGGATCATATTGGACCTGTAAGGGTACATTTACATTGTTTGTACTCTTGAGGGACAAAGATGCACCTCTGCAGGGTCTCTGTTTATGTTCTGTGGTTTAACTAGGCTCTTCTATAGTACTTACCTATAATGCTGTTACAGACACATGTATGTAATGTCTATTATTCCTTTATTCTTGACCATGTAGCTACACGTTAATAATAAGCAATTCATTAACTGTAGTTACATTGTTACTTATACTATACTAAGAGCACTGTTAGTACCCCATTTTAAATTCTGGACAATTGCAGCTGTTTTGTTTTTTTTTAGATATAAAACCTCTACAGAACAGGCGTGCGTTTCCCGAAAGCGATTGAACTTTGCGATTTACGAACAACTTTAAGAACGACGTAATTTTAAGAACATGATTTTTCCGACTGTTTCCCAAAAGCCTTCTTATCTTCCAAATTTTCCAATGAGTCCCTAAGTAGCACTTAGTTACTTCGTGTCTGCGTCAAATAGGCTCGGCCAGTCGAAAACTGAACCACCAATTTACAGACATTTCTTCATTATTAAGCCACAACCGTATCGTTATGTAAACAATAATTATAAAACCAAACATCAAAAAGTATTTACACTACATACATGTAAATAAATAAAACATTTCACTTGCAGTTGCTGTCCATCGCATGCCAAGCCCACCTATAAATAGGCTTGTATGTGTCCATGATTAATCAGTGAATTTGATTGGTTAAGAGTTGACAAGCTTAGGCCAATGAGTAACCATTGCTTGGGACACAATATATTAATTTACTACTACGACTGTTACACTGGAAAAAACCCCACTGCATTTATGTAATTTATATGTATATCAATAAATAATATATTGTACTCTAAGCACTCTTAGTTTTTTTATTTCGTGAAAACAATCATTTCAACCTAATAAGTACATGTATGTGCAGTATTGAACTAAGGATGCTGGCTCTAATTTATGTGACGCAATTACGCTTTCAAAAGAAAATGTAAATGTTCATTAATTCTTGTTTGTATATACACACACGTGTGCTGAGTTGCGTATTTCAAAGGATGATCAGCGCCCTCTTTCATTTTTCAGACAGAACTGCACATGAACTTCAAGTTAAGAACAACTTGGCAAGTTACGAGATGGTCAGACCACTTGTAGATTTACGAACGAGTTTAAGTACGACGTGGGTTACGAAAGCTTTTGGGAAACACTCATAAATGTAAGAATGTTCGTAAGTACGAGGTTACGAAGTACTTAGCGTAAAGAACGTTTTGGGAAATGCACCCCAGTTGAGTAAACACAAATAAACATTACTACACTAAACTAGACTGTAAGACTAGTTTTCAGAAAAGTGAACGGTATCTTCCAAGACCACAGCATTGATAGTATTTGTTGTGTTTGATATTTTCACTGGTATTTTGCTTAAAATAATTTAAATGCTTGAAAAGAACACCCACTTATAGTACAATGACTGACATCAAATTATAATTATTGCATTAATAAATTATTAATGTTTATTATTATGTAATATCCATACATATCATATTAATACAGCATTGCATGAAGCATCAGTACATGTTGCTTATAATACCAAGTCACATATACCTCCCTCTCTCTCTCTCTCTCTCTCTCTCTCTCTCTCTCCCTCTCTCTCTCTCTCTGTTCATTTTTCCTCTCTTGTATGTGATATACACAGATTAAGCTTTTGTAAAACCCCACAGAGTGAGATTTAGGTGAGTTGTCACTGAGGAATGAGAGAGAGAGAGAGAGAGAGAGAGAGAGAGAGGAAGAGAGAGAGAGAACATTATCCCTCGGCAGGAGTGCCTGTCTGTGCTGTATTTTATATCAGCCTGCTGCCAACACTGCTGTCAATACCACACAGGAATAAAGGACAGATTATTCACCGGGAGAATAAAATACATTTATTTTCAGGAACATTTCACCCACACATTAGAGCAACGATGTATGACAGCCCCACTGGCGTTGCATAAATACCTGTGTCAGCAAATGCTGACAATTCTGAAACGATTGCAGGACTGAGAGACATTTTTCTACCTTGTACCTTGAGCTGCTTGCGCTACTTCAAAAACATATTATACCAGGCTGGATTTTAGCTTTTAGTTCTTTTCTTAACCACAGATGCCTAGATAATACTTCTAATGTAGTTATTTAAATGATAATGAGATTATTATATACAGTTAATTACAGAGGTGGGAGTGCTTTACAAGTCTTAAGTCTTAATTCTCAAGTCTCACACAAGTCCTGTGGTGAGAATCAAGCATGTAGAGTCCCTGCTATACATCACGCAAGATGTGTCAAGTCTATCTATCCACATTGAAATCAGATAAATGACTGTTTTATCTTTGCAATAAAATATATAATCTATACAACGCCAAGTCTAACATAGCTTAATATTAACATTAGCTTTCTATCTATTCTTAGCTTAGTTCAACCAGCCAGTAAGTTAGCTAAAAGTATACAGTTACACACCTTTCACAATTGGTCAGCATGTGGTACTTTCAAAGCTGAGGCTTGTGCCTAGAGCCTTGTGACCGGAAGGATGTTGGTTTGAGACCACCAACAAAACCCAGCTGAAGTGTCCTTGAGCCCCAACTGCTCCCCAAGCACCATGAATAAAGCTGCACACCATTCTACCTAGTGTGTTCACTAGTGTGTTTCACTTGGCATGTGGATTAATTGCAGAGGTTAAATTCCTTTAATACCTTCTTGATCAATGTGTCACTTTCATTTTCACTTTCATTGTTTTTTGTGACAGATGAAAAGCAAAGTCTAATAATTTATAATAGCAAAGTCTTGGTAAAAGAATTTTAACTTTGATAATGATACCAAGTGTACTATCACAATACCCGATACCAAATCAATATTTTGCCTTTAAACTAAAAAGTTGTATAAAGTTGTATAAAGTTGCCAACAATTTGTTCAACAGAATACAAAAATATTTTCTTTAAACATTTTAACATGTCTGTTCTATTTTAATGTAATCTCTGTAATACATACAGAACTCTTCAGTTGTAGACAAAATAGTGCAATTTCAATACTTTCAATAGTTGATGAAACTCTAGCTTACACTTAATGCTAACTTACTAGCTAACATTACCTTTATAGCTAACATTATCTTTCTAGCTACCAATAGCTTTCATTGTACGTTGGTCTCTGTTGGTTTCATGGGGTGGCAGGTTTGTGCACAATTCTATATAAATCACCCATTACATTTCTAAAAATGTAACAGTGGAACTGCAGCAGGAGGAGAG
Organism: Crenuchus spilurus; assembly: GCA_036984385.1. Lineage (NCBI taxonomy): Eukaryota > Metazoa > Chordata > Actinopteri > Characiformes > Crenuchidae > Crenuchus > Crenuchus spilurus. Next base: position 14,779 of record BRDA01047060.1, read on the forward strand.
GAGGCAGAGTTCGGTGTCCAAAAACAAGACATGTGACAAAAACAAATAACTAAACACTGTGGCTAACAAACAAAAGTCACCTACATACACACATTTACTGACTGACAAAGACTGTGAAACACAGGGAAGGTTAAATAGCAAATATTAACGAGAGCTAATGAAACAGTAGGACTGAGTGATTACATGACATCACAGGGGGTGAAGACATGAACAAGTGGAAGATGTAAACAAAAGCTCATGGCAGGATGACAAGACGAGGATGGGGACATAGAGACATGATGTGAAGGTAAACAGAAGCACATGACAAACGTTAATAAACCCAGAACACATGGACAAAAGACAGATACGTGAGCGAGGCTGAGTCGGGGATGTGACAATAAGAATATGACTTCATTATCTAGAACAATACATTTAATTAAAAAGTTATAAATCTAAATCAAGTCTTTTATGTATCAAGCCCTTAAATGTATGACTTCAGTCTGACTTGAGTCAGGTCATGGGAAATAGAATGCAATAGAAGCCAGCCCGTTTATATGAGCAGTTACATAATAACATTCACACTTTCAATTTCCCCCATTTGTCAAAAAATGGGGAATGGAGTAAAAAAATTTAAGAATTTTTTTTAATCCACATAAGACGTACAGCCATAACTTTCCTTCAGATTCAAATCATAATAAAATATTTCCTCTTCTACTTTTTCTGATTGTTTGAATGAGCTACGAATGAGCAAGAATTCAAGAAAAATGTAGGAAGAAGCATTTGACAGCGTAGGCCTCTACAGCATGAAGGACACTATGGAGGACATTCAGTGGATGGACAGTGTTCCAGAAGCACAGTGTTTATCTTGGACCGATGATACTTTTAAAGGGTCCGGGTGGGCTCTCCAGCACACTCTGTAGCTTTGCTTGGACCCCTCGCCAAGATGAAGCAGAACCTTATACAAATAGTGGGCAGGCAGAGGAACAAGCAGCACCATGACACGCTTCCTCACTGTGCACCCAACCGAATCCAAATATTCCTCTCTCCGGCACGCCAGCGCTGTTAAATTCATTTATTTTGGAAACGGTGGGACGCGTCGCACTTTGCAGCAATAGGTGTCAGCTCCTGATATATGCGCCCGCTCTGATCTCTCAATAGGACTGGAGGGAGTATCTCGTTGCATTATATCATGGTCTCCAAGCAAAACGGCGAATAACACCATAAGATATGCTCCACTGGAGGAGACTAATAAAACGAGTCAAGGGGAAATTTGGGGGCATGAGATGGAGCTTGCAGGGCGCTTAACTGCGACATAAGCTCTGCTGGTTTATTAGCACCTGCCCAACATCAAAATATATGTTTATGTAAAATTACAAGGCTTATATGTCTGTTTAACTATACTTATTGCTCATATATAAGAATGTCCCAAAGTTATATGGATAATGGCTGTTTGTTTATGTCTGTGCTTTTATTTTTACTGTATTAGTGTAATTATGAGAATAATTGGATACATTTTATTGAGAATTTAATGATGAAATAATCTATTTAGGGTTTAGAGCAACATAATGTTCCTATTTTTCATATGACTGCAGGTAGAGCAGGAAGCAGGAATTAACAGAGCTTTAGGAATGATTTCTACACAGCTTAAATGTTATTTTAAACTGGTTTTCATTAGAACTGATTCCTCGGGCTGATCCTGTAAGCTACCTCTTTCTCTATACCAGAGTTGAGTTGTGTGTGTGTGTGTGTGTGTGTGTGTGTGAGAGAGAGAGAGAGAGAGAGAGAGAGAGAGAGAGAGAGAGAGAGAGAGAGAGAGAGAGAGAGAGAAAGAGAGAGACCATCAAGTAA
>BRDA01047062.1:0-12479 GCA_036984385.1 Crenuchus spilurus
GACTGGATTATCAGGTACTAGCCTGCTACAAGCAACCAGAGACAGATGGCATTGGAGAGAAGTGACTCGTCTGTGCAGCCTACCATCGTGAAGCGATGACAGCGTATGACATGACATGACATTTGCTGTGAATATCTTGACTAAATCTTAGTTGTTTCAGAGATGTTATTCCATTTTAACCACAGCACATCATCCCTAATTATTGGGACGTGAGGGTGTACTCCAGCTAATGTAAAACTAGTGGGCTAGCAGAGCCAGATGGGCTGCAACACGTGCTGATATTTGCTCATTTTTAGCACTGCTAGCATATACTCGCTAGATAACTGATTCTGGTCCTCCTAAAGTTGTTAGTCTATGGTTCAGTTCAAGTGGAAGCTATCCTCTCTCTGTGCTCCTGGTGGGGCCATTTGATTCATTTTGCTTTATCACTCATGGACAAATATGGAAGGTGGAGGTCAAATTCCTCTGTGGTGAAAGAGTTGGGCTTCATTCTTGTCCATTTTAATGTTCCTTGATGGCAGCAAAGAATTGTGGATAGTGGAGGAGATGCCTCATAAGAGATGAAACCTCGTATGAGTAGCTTTATAAACTCCTTCAACAGAGCAAAATATGCGACTAATTGATGCATTGTATCCAAAAACTGCTGCTCTCCACTTGAGGAACTTTGGCATATGTTGGCGCTCCATTACTGGATTTGAAGAACCCTACCAACCACTTTTAATTCTGTAAAGAACCTTCCAGCAGATGTTTCTATAAATAATTTGTTTTTTAAATGACCTATGGAGCGATATTAGAGCACATCCCAATCTCCAAGTAATGGAAAGGTTCAGCACAAATTAACGGCTTGTTTAAGCCAAGAACCACAGAGGAACCTTTCATATTTAGAGTATTCTGACATTTTCTTGGATGCAGTTGTTTTATTTAAGTAACATAATGAAGTTTGATTGAATCATCACAGATTTCAGTTTAAACCCCACCTCCTGTTTCTTGGGTAAAGATATAATCTACAGTATTTGTTCTTTAGCAGTTCAATGGTTTTCCCGTGTCTACAGTCATTCCCTATTTAATGAGTTCTCCATCTGCAAGCCGTGGACCTGCCTTATGACCAGAAGGTCACTGGTTCAACCAATGGGATACAACTGAAGTGCCCTTGACCAAGGCATCTAACCCCCAACTGCACCTTGCATTGGGCTTCCCTAAGCTCCGGACAAGTGTACTCACTGCCTACTCGTGTGTTAGTTTGTTGCATTGCACAAATGGGTTAAATGTAGAAGTCAAATTCTTGTGTACTTGAGTTTACTTTCAAAATTCATGACATATTTTTTCAGTTTCTCAGATGTTGATTGAACTTATTTGCAGGCAAACAAGCTCAATTTAGCTTTTTTAGTTTAGAACTGGAGCGGTCAGGCTAATGTTGCTAGCAAAACACTACAACTCAGTAGCTACCTAAATTAGCCTAATCGTTATTGTAAAAAAAAAAAAAAACAACTAAAAACTTCACCAAAAGTTATCTGAAGCCAATCTAAACCTCAGCTGAATGTTTAAGACTAGTGGGTGTGGTTTAGGACAATGTCAGAATACTGTAAACTATAAACAGTAACAACTAACTTGTGTAGCTGAATGCTGCGTCATCCATCTTGGAACAGGAAGTGCTGATCTAGAAGCTAAGATCAGTTTTCTACCAGCCCTGCTTTTATTCATATTTATAATTCACCGTAAGTCTGACTGTCCTAAACCACACCCACTAGTCTGTCACACCTGGATCAGCTCTGAGTGGCTTCACTAAAGGTTTGATAACATTTTTACAAAAACTACATGGAGTTTTGGGAGCTATGTAAGTTCAGACGACAACAGGAAACCTTGACATGTTAAATCATTTCAAGTAGAGATTAAGGATAAACACTAGAATTCAATAAAAACCTCTGTTGTTTCTGTCACTAGAGCTTCAATAAACCCTTAATTCATGACATTCAATGTCACTAAAACTGATTCTAGATCAGCATTTCCTGTTCAAAGATGGCCGACAGAGCATTCAGCTACACAAGTTTTCTTTTTTAACAAAAATGAGCTCAATTGAGGTTTATTATTTTTACAGAAATTACTTTGCGATTCAGGTGACTATTGAGTTGTTGTGTTTTGTTAGGAACATTAGCCTCTGAGTTCCAGTTCTAAATAAATTTGGATTCCAACTACATGTTGGCTGATCAACTACATCTGAGTTTTCCTGAGTAAATATTATTGTGAAGTTTTCATATCTTTGTAAATCCTTCATCCAGCAAAACTCTGGTCCTCAGCTTCCATGTTTCTGAACGCTAATTCAGGTCAGATGGAAACACTGGACTAGAACCATGTTCGCCATCAAGATGTTCTACCATCTGGCTGACCTGTACCAAAGCTTTGAAGACATGGTTAAAGGGCTCTGGCTCATTTTTGGCTTGTGGTTTCTTGTTTTCTTTGCTGGGTAACCATGATAATTTTGTTCTACTGTAAAAAGGACATTTAAAATAAAAGGCAAAATGATTTTTGTGGTATACATGCAGAAGTTAATGTAAGGTAATTTAAAACTATTTTAATGTTAATAATGTAATATTCTTACTGCATTGTGTTCATCAGCAGTCTCGGAGGACACTGATGTTAAGAAGATGGAATATTTGCCAATGAGTAAGGTAAAAGAACACTGGGACTAAACACAACACTGCAGTTGGATTCTGGATTTCCTTACAGACAGGCCTCAGTTTGTGCATGTAGGTAACAACACATCAACCACGGTCTCACTGTCTACAGGATCTCCACAAGGATGTGTGCTGAGCCCTCTACTGTTTACTTTGATGTGTAAAATTTTTACATATTTTAATGTTATATGCAATTCAGTATTATCATTGAACTTTACTATTTTATATATACTTATATTTAAACCTGTGGTGTTTTTATGCAAACCAATGCATGAAATTGTTTTTTTTGTACACTTTGGGATGCAGTAAAATAACAATAAAGTAAATATTGAATCTTTAAAAATACAACAAAATATAATTTAAATTTTTTTAACCATAATTTAAATACCGATAATACTTTAAAGTTTCCATTTATATCAAACAGTATATCAACTACTGTTATATCATCCAGCCCACATACACTGTGTGTGATAATGGTGGTAAGCCCCATTTTAATGAAATGTATAATGGTAAATTTAATAAAATAATTACTGTTAATTTTTACATTAAATTGATAACATTTTCCAATGTACATTGCTTTTGAGAATTGCAATATGAAACCGCTTTCCCACAATTTTTTGCATAATTATAATTGTTTTTACAGTATAGAATATTATTTTTTATTATTATTATTATTATTATTATTATTATTATTATTATTATTACTAGACCATCCCAGCCATGAAGTAGGTTAACCACAACATATGTGTAGAATTTTAGACCAATGGAAATGCGAGTTTCACGTATGGGCGTGGTCTAGGCTTATCTGGCCCCGCCCCCTTCTCCAGCCTCTGCAGTGCTGAGTGACTCTGCGGCTGAGGCAGCAGTCATGTGAGTACATTATTACTGAATATTCAGCGTTTTGTGGTTGTTTACAGTGTTTATTTCTGCAAGTTTATCTGTTCAGACAAGTTTCCTACGGATGGACCTGGTCTATAAAAGTGTAGATAATGATGTACACAAGATGCTCTGTATGAGTTGTCAGCTCATCTCTGAGTTCTGTGTGAGCTGTACTGAGCTCTGTATGAGCTGTACTGAGCTCTGTGTGAGCTGTATTGAGCTCTGTATGAGCTGAACTGAGCTGTGAGCTGTACTGAGCTCTGTGTGAGCTGTACTGAGCCTGTATTGAGCTCTGTGTGAGCTGTACTGAGCTCTGTGTGAGCTGTACTGAGCTCTGTGTGAGCTGTACTGAGCCTGTACTGAGCTCTGTGTGAGCTGTACTGAGCTCTGTGTGAGCTGTACTGAGCTCTGTGTGAGCTGTACTGAGCTCTGTGTGAGCTGTACTGAGCTGTCCTGAGCTCTGTGTGAGCTGTATTGATCTCTGTGTGAGCTGTACTGAGCTCTGTGTGAGCTGCTCTGACTTCTGTCTGAGCTGTAATGACAGGGTTAACCGGATAAGCCTCAGCTGTGCTGCTTCTACTGCTCCAGTCACTGAAATCTCTGCATTAGTGTCAACTTTCTCTGCAGTGCAGCAGAGCAGCTCAACCTCCATCTCTACATCTGTGATCTTTAATTCAGGAGCAGTCAGCCCACTTTTAAACCTCTTTATTCTGACCCTCCTTAAGTAAAATGTCTACAGTGGACGATGGCAGCCTATCCAAATAAAGTGAGACCCATCAAAAATAGACCTTCATTTGTGGCAAAGTCTACCAGTTACTGACACATAACATATCAATAAACACTGAGCGATGGGATGCTTTGGGGCCAATGCCTAAGTCAGCTAGAGGGGTGTAAATTGGAGCTCCATCCAGTACCTTTGGGATGAGGTGGAGTGACCCGAAGTAATCATCCAACGTGACCTCACTAATGTCGTCAATGGCTTAATCAAACCTCACTAATGCTCTCATTACACAATCAAACCCTCACAGCAATGTTCGGATGTACAGTCTTCTCAGAAGAGCAGAGACTGTTACTGCAGTAAAAGAGGACGAATGCTCTATAAATACCTTTAATAAATAAGAAATGCTGGTTCAGCAGGCACAGTATTTTCCTTGCACTGCAGAGTTCATGACGATGCAGGAAATCATGTTTGTTATTTCTCAGGTTTCTTCTCTCTGCCTTCGTTTCATTGGTTCTGGTGGTCCTGGCTGACAGTGGTGTTGGGTAAGTTGCAGAAACTTTTATATAGTTAAGGGCAAGGTCAGACGATGCTTTTTTAAAAGCTTTTATGAGGTGGAGTTAGCCCTACAAGCAGATGCTGAGGCTGTAAATACCTGCAGGGTGTGTGAGATGAAGAGGTGGTACAGTGCAGTGAATGTCTCAGATGTTAATGATAAAGGAGTGACTGTATTTGGGGGTTAAAGGTCAGAGTGTGAAGGAAGTAGCTGAATGTGCAGATGTCTGAAGTGTACAGTCATACAGGTCTACCAGCAGTGCTAACAATGTCTACAGGACATTCTCCTCAGAACTGTGGTGGACACACACAAGGCTGAAGGCCTCACTCCGCTCCATATGTTGATGCTCTGCAGGTCTCTGTGGAGAGTTCTCTCACAAACTGCTTGTGAAGGACCTGCGTTGACTTCTAGAAGTAATTCTTGTCTGGAAGTGAAGAGATTTTCATTCAGAAGCTGTGAAACCCGCCGCTGGTCCCTGTCCATCAGTTTCAGCCTCAGTTCTGAGGAGAACTTCCTGTAGACTGGCATTGTTAGCACTACTAGTAGACCTGTATGACCATACACTTCATACACAACAGGTTGTCATGAAGAAGTCTGTTTGATGAGGTTTGTGGTACATGTATGTGTGTGTTGTTGCAGGCCGAGTAACTCCAGCAGCAGCTACTGCACCGAGTCTAAAGAGTGCCTGCAGTTTGAACTGATCTGCAGGACAGAAGAGTATGAAGTAAGTTTTTTCACTTATATTAACCAGATATTCAGACATATCAGTGGGTCTGAGAGGCTCAGCAGACTAAGGCACTGACACTGTCGCCTGCTCAAATCCTGGGTCAGAGCAAAATTGGCTGTGCTCTCTCCAGATGGGTAGATGGTGCTCTCTTCCCATCACTCCCACTGTGATGCTGGCCAGCTCAGGTGTCTGTTAGCTGATGCATCAGATTCTGTGTTTTCCTCTGACAAAGGTTTGAAAAAGGAGGAGGTGCCTAGCTTCTTATTCCTCAGAGGATGCATGTGCTTGTCCTCACTTCCCCTAGTGTTGGGAGTATTGCACATGAATGGGGGAGTTTTAGGGAATAGTTGGATTAACTTGAGTTAAATATAAGTGAGTGTCAGTCAGTCACACATAATAACCTTCTGTATCTGATTACATTCCCAATGGAAATGGTCACTAATGGAACTACAGGACTGACCATTTCAGACCTTGAAAAGACTCTCTGGGTTATCGTCAGTACTGTAAATTTGACAAGGCTTTCTTCAGGTTGTTGAGGTGCCCAGTTTGAATGGGAATGTTTCTCTATTTTGGGGTAAAAACGTACCAGACTATTGACTCAAACAATGAAAAAATAAATCTGTAGAACTGCTGAACAAGGTGTGTATGTGTGTGAAGGTGCATCACTACTCTCCTACCCGCTGGGTGTCTACTGATGCTGAGGCATATTTCATGGGTGTTGGAGCAGCTATGGCCTTCAGACGACTCTACCAGTACATAACTGGAGCCAATGAAGGAGGTGAGTATGTAAATAACTGACTGAAGTGTGAAAATCTGGAGACTGCTCATGATTTTGAAACTCCAGCTCAGTGTTTGCTGTGTATTTGTCCTTGTCCTTAGAATGGAAAAGTCCCTGTGATCCTAAAAGTGGAAGCAACACTAACTTATCCACCCCGCAATGACTTCCCTCTAATGGTTCCCCGTGTACAGGCATCTCTTTGAGGGTTCCCCCCTGTAACAACTCTCATTTTATGTTATTCCTTACCACCAGATTCCAATGACAATCCCTAGTGCAGCCCAGTCCCTCTGATACCCTGTGTCAATACCATTCACAACTTGATCCCCTCTGCAACTCCATCCTACTGACAATCCTCCCTGAATCATTGTTTTATGTTCCCTCTGTAACTCTGGTCCACATTATGGTCCTCCTAACACTGCAGCATCATCTGTTGTCCCTTTAACCACACCCCATTAACTGGCAACACCACCCGATTTTATGTTCCATCCTTCCAACTCACTTTACCTTATGGCTCTTTGCAACTCACCACACCTTATGCTTTCTCTTTGCAACCCACCACACCTTACAGTCCTTCCTTGCAACTCACCCCACCTTACGGTCCTTCCTTGCAACTCACATCACTTTATACTTCCTCCTTGCAACTCACCCCACCTTATGCTGGCTCTTTGCAACTCACTACACCTTACAGTCCTTCCTTGCAACTCACCCCACCTTACGGTCCTTCCTTGCAACTCACATCACTTTATACTTCCACCTTGCAACTCACCCCACCTTATGCTGGCTCTTTGCAACTCACCACACCTTATGCTTCCTCTTTGCAACTCACCACACCTTATGCTTCCTCTTTGCAACTCACCACACCTTATGGTCCTTCCTTGCAACCCACCACACCTTATGGTCCGTCCTTGCAACTCACCCTACCTTATACTCCCTCCTTGCAACCCACCCCACCTTACAGTCCTTCCTTGCAACTCACCCCACCTTAGGGTCCTTCCTTGCAACTCACCCTACCTTGTACTCCCTCGTTGCAACCCACCACACCTTATGGTCACTCCTTTTAACTTACACCATTTTGTGGTCCTCCACAACACCCCCTCATCTTATGGTTCCCCATTAAATATTATGGTCACCTTCAAGTAACAGTGACATCGTATGCACCCTCCTCCCTTATTGAACCTCTCCATATTATGTGGTTCCTCCTTGCAATGCTGCTTCATCTTATGGCCCCAGTATAAACAGACGAGGGATCATTTTAGCAGTCTCTGATTGGATTCAGTAAAGTACATGTGATTTGTGTTATTTTACATTCAGGTCTAAAAGCAATTATTTTGTCAAACAAAAAGCAACAGCTATTATTTTTAGACTTCAAGAGAGCTGACAGATTCCAGACTGATGAAGAAGGTCAATATCTGAACTTTAAGGGTGAATGAGGTCTGTCTGTAGATCTTGATTTTGTAGATGATTTTGTAGGTGTCCAGATTGAGATGACTGCTCCAGTCCTCGTTAAAGTTCCTGAGGAGACTCAGATGTGGGAGCCGGCTATTTACACCCTGAACTTCCTGCTGCCTTCGGCTTTCCAACACAATCCACCCTCTCCAACCAACGATAAGGTCAGAATCCACAATATCATTCAAAAGTTTGGAGGTTTGTGAGGAATGTGTCTGATTTTGTATATTGCTGTAGTTGTATTTCACAGATATGCCAGAGATGGATGTGTACGTGAGGAGTTATGGAGGCTGGATGCTGTCAATCACCTCTAGACTGCACGCCCACTTGCTAACCAAAGAGCTAAACAAATTTGGCGCTAATTACAACCACACACACCATTACATCGTGGGCTATGACAGGTATACATCCACACATCTGCACAGTGAAAGATAGAAACTTCAAAATAACAGAAAATAGCTACAGGCTAATGCTACTGTGCTAAATACAACTAATAGAAATACACCATTCGACAATAACAATGGCTTTTGGGAGGTTTACGAACGGTCCAAAAATAGTTTCTTATTGGTTATTAATTGTAGTCATTAACACGTTAAAATCATTAATAAACATTATAACAATAAAATGCGCTACAGTCACCTGTTGCTGACACAATAGTGAGCCCACAATCTACTGTAACTGGATATTTATCAGTCAGTCAGTGTCAGCTCTATCAGATATTTGTTTATTGTTAAAGGTTTAAAATGCTTATTAATAGCAAATATCAAATTCACAGCCATGAAAATCCCATCACAGACCGTAAAATGAGTCTTTTCAGATGAAATGTACCATTTCAATTTAATGTATAACTTAATCGCAGGTTCTGCAAACATCATGTAGATGTTATTTGACATTTCTGATTCCCTTAACCATGCAAAATGAAATATTCAACAAGAAGGGGTTCCCAAGAGCAACAAAAGCTTCACTAGCGCACTGTTGTTCCCGGGTTGAGTGAGCTGTGTCTCACTGAAATGTGATGCTACATCTGAGCTACTAGACTAAAGAGATACTGACTCTAACCACAGATACTGATTCTGTACTGGACCAATAGATACTCTTTTTTTAATCTCATATATTTATTAATAATAATAATAATAATAATAATAATAATAATAATAAAAGTTAATGATTATATAAATATGTTATATTAACATTTCTGACAAATATAAATCTTGTTGGTGGTGAAATATTATTGTCTTATTAAAAATAAATATGATGTCTTGTGTGATTTTTGGGTGTTTATGATCTTAATTAATAGCCATTAATAACTTTATTAAGTGTAGTCTGAATGTAAAGTGGTACCGGTAAATAATACAATAAAATGAATATTATATGCTTCTCTCTGTGTGTGTGTGTGTGTGTGTGTGTGTGTGTGTGTGTGTGTGTGTGTGTGTGTGTAGTCCTCTGAAACTCTTAAACAGGCATAATGAGGTCTGGTACCCAGTAGAGGATGAGCCAGTGTGCAGCCGATCCACTCGGAGCCCACCTGCTTCTAATAAAACTACCCCACCTGCTAAAACTACTTCTACTGTTAAAACTACTGTTACAGCTGATACTTCTACTGCCAGCAGTAATACTGCTCCTAGTGCTGCTGCTACTAATACTGCCACCAGTAATACAACTACTACCTCTCCTGCTTAACCAGGTAACTCACCTGAAGCCTAATCAGCAGTGTCACCTGGTGAACAATACTGTAGGTGAGGCTGTTTGAGTCATATTCAGTCAGTTTCCACAACAATATTACTGAACACAGACTGCAGGACAGCAGAGCTCTGTGATGATGTCACTATTTAATGGTCATTAAAGACTAATAGTGAATGAAAACTGTGATTACATGTAAATGTGTAAAGACAGAAAGTACAGTATGTATCATTAGATTAGCAGCTTCACTAACATATACAACAGACTGGAGGATGCTGATTGGCTACATTTATGTTGTATGTTGTGTCAGCAGGTCAGTGATTGGCTGCTGCTTCTCTGACTGGCTGATATTTCTGTCACCTCAGAAGAGAGAGAGAATGAACCAGGAAGCTCATTTCCCCAAAAAATATTTGATATATTACATGTTATTGTGTATGTTTAGCTCAGACAGACTTAAAATATGTAGATATTCATTATTTAAAAAAATGTTTATTTAAAAATTAAAATAAAAAGCTATTTCCAGCATGAAGAGCGGTGCTATAGCATCCTCTATTGGCCAGCCGATACTGCTAATCAGTTCAGATGTACACATTTCACATCCTCCGTTTGAATGTTTAAGTCTGCAGATCACGTCAAAATGTAAACAAATTTGAGAAACAACCACCAGGTCATTGGCTGAATCTTAGTTGTGGGAACTGGCTGATTTTTTTAATGATTTAAGAGTGTATAGTTCCACAACCATGTCCTAGAATATACTTTTTCATTCTGTTCAGTTTACATTGTTCTCTAACGTCTACACATTTAAAAACATTCACTTAAAACAAAATGACGTTGTCACTTCCTGAAACACTGTTTTCTTTTTATGGTGAGCTCATGAATAATTTGACGAGCTCTGCTCTGGTTGACTGGTTTACAGATGGGCAGCATGCTAGAGCTAAATAAAAACAGTGAGAGCCATAAAAAGAGAGAAGAGCTGCAGAAAAGAAGTGTGTGAGAGAGGCAGGAAGTGAAGAGAAATGAGAGGAGAGCTGAGGAAAAGCAAAAGAGAGAAGAGAGGAGAGGTGCACAGTATAGAAGTATCTGAGAGAGCAGATGAGTGAAAAGGGGTGCATGGTGCGGGGGTGGAGTCAGAACTGTCACTCACTGCCATGGTTTATAAATGTGGGATATTTGTTGGAAGGAGGTCGAACAGTGTTCCAGTGTCGGTTCCTTGTACCGGACTCTCCAGTCTAAGACTTCTTTTAGCTGTAAGATCTAACCACAGAGATGTCTCGGGACAGATTGCTTGCTAGCTTAACCAGGTCACCCAAAATGAATGCTAATGTTAATGATCATGTTCTTCCTCATAATCTCTCTCTCTCTCTCTCTTTCTCTTTGTTTTGGGCTCTTCAGAAGACAGAAAACAGTACAAGAAGCTGCTGAAGAAGTGCAGTGTGCACTGCAAAATGTGATGGTATTTACAATGTGACCAAAACCTGGACATTTAGTATTGCTTAATTAACCTATTTCTGTGCATCAGCGCTGTTATATACCTGCTTCTCCAAAATGTTAACTGTTAATGTGACAAGTTAATGTGAGATTTATTCCATTTTTGGAGCATTCCTGATGGCCTAATCTTCCGGATATATACAGGTAAATGTATCTGCTGAGTTCACTTAACGTATTAAGTACCATATCCATCTTGTGGATATCACATGACGTCACATGACATAGAAAACCAAAAATGTGAAATAATTGAGATGTATGGCTACCCAAAGTGGTGTAGTTGTGTGGTTTCACTGTATTGACAAGAAATGGTTCTGATATACAAAAGTAAATGTAAACATAACTTACTCTGATTTTACTGTCAAGCACCTGAAGTTATGATGAAGCATCCCTGGTTTGTGATATAATTGATTTTAAAAATAATTAGCCAGCTGCTTGTTACATTGTGTGCAAATGACTTATTTAACAGACCAATATAAATGCTCCAAAATGTGTTGAAATGAAATGCACTGACTTACATTACAAAGAGATACAAGGTTTTGTACCAACATGTACCAAAAATGTTGTCTATAAATCATGAAAATGGCTTTATATATGATATTGTATTTTTCCATCATATTGCCCACCGCTAATATATTATTGGCTGTCTTTACAAATCATTACTATTGCATCTATGCTAATATCCAGAGTACAGGGTTAAATATCAGTGATTTATTATTAGTGTCAATGTACTGTAAATATATGCATTCATATAAGAATAAACTGTAGCACCTTACTCAGGAGTAATATTATAGAAGTACTTTTATCACTCTACTGTTTGGTTTTTTGCTGAATGTAAGTACATCCTGTTGCATAAACAGTATCACAAACATCTTGGTTAGCACAGGTTTTTAAAATACCAAAAACAATTATTAACTCTTTTTGAGATAAATTAAATGTCATAGAAAGTGCTGTAGCATTCCTCCTAGCGTGCATAGCTTTCAGAGCTAGCTAGTATGCTAACTGAAAGCTATCTGCACTGAGTCAGTAATTAGCAGACAAGCTAGCTACAAGTATTCTCATAGACATTAGCATTAGCCCATTGTTATGTCAATGCATCCGTCATATTGGTTGTGTCAAGACTGGCCTGTAAACACTGAAGAGAGGAGTGTGTATTAGCGTTAATGTTGTCAAGTTCAGTCGAACTCCTGGTGATCATATGAGTAGTGTTTCTCTAGAACATCATGTCTCCTGTTTGGGTCTTCAGGTTTTTTCTCAAGTGAGCTGGTTCTTCTCATAATGTGTCCAAGCTTCTCTCAAAAGTCTCCAAACACCAAAGTTTAAACATCAAAACTTTTCCTGTCCTGATTATTATTGTCCAGATAGGCAAGCTAGTTCAGAGCAAGTTAGCATTATAGCTAACATTAGTTCAATTGTAATAGCCTGACTTTGGTAGACTAGTTAGTTTTGAACATAAGGCCAAGTAAAAAAAAATTGATCATCCTTTTTCACCAAAATTTTGGGTCGGGGGGGAGGTGTTTTTTTTTTTTTTTTTTTTT
>BRDA01047076.1:2558-21999 GCA_036984385.1 Crenuchus spilurus
TATATATATATATATATATATATATATATGCTCTAAAGCTGTAGTGAAGATATTTTAATTTGTTCTCTCTACATTTTGTATATTTTCAGTTAGTAAATCAACAAATTCTATTAACCACAGAAGCAACAATTATAATTACTGAATATTAGGCTATTTCTCAGCAAGACAGTGTAAACTGATTACATGAAGAAACTGTGAACAAAGTCTGTGAAAAGCAAGAACAACAAAAATAACAGCAGTATAATAATAATAATAATAATTATTATTATTATTATTATTATTATTATTATTATTATTATTATTATTATTGTAGGGCTCCTTATTTTGTTATGAAAAAGCTCCTGTTAAATAAAAATCACTGTGTTGTCACTTAAACTGTGAAATGGTTTAACAATCTTTCCAGCAGAGAAGAACAATACAGGGGTCAGCAGCCCAAAGTCAGAAATCAGAGTGAGAGGGGCTTTAACTCTGCAGGAATAAAAGGACACACACACACACAAACACACACACTGCTCTGTTTCGGGGAAAAATATTAAAATAGACACTTTACACAGGGTTATAAAAGTGTTATTATATATAACATTATCACAATAGGTATCAGGTCAATAAGTCTCAGGTCTTCATGCACCGTCCACCTTTCTATAAAATACCCACTTTAACAGAAACACCTCTCACATAGCTCCACCCACTGCCAATGAGTAGATGCAACAGTATTATTAAAGCATATGAAGAAAAATTGTGATTACATACATTTTATAAGGAAGAGTTTAGGACATTGGGTGGGCTGCAAAATAATAATAATAATTTAACATAATTTAACTCAGAGCTTAGGTAGTCACTGGATATCACAATATACACATATCAGAATATTATCATACCTACTTAATAGTGAGAATGGCTTGAATGACACCAGTCAGATGTCATGGCATGGGTCCACTGCAGGATGTTGGTTGCTCTGTACCAATCACTAGAGTTCTGGCCTCAATGGTCCATGAGGCACCACTGTTATGCCACTGGGAGGCACTCAAAATATGTTCACCCTTTGCCAATATGTCAATTTCCAGTACACCTTCATTACAGCATCTTTAGAACATCCTACAAAAGTTAACCATTTCTTTGATACTACCACCCTTCACCTGGTACCCTATAATCATCAGTCAAGTCACATCTTTTGCCAATGATGACTGTTTTGCACTCTGCTACAACTGACTGGTGAGCTTATTTGACAGTGGTACCTGTGATGTCTTGAGCTGGTGGTCATAATATTCGGATGTGACTGTGTATGTGCTCTTTAAAAGTCCCAGAATCAATAGTATTCAGAGCATCCACAGTGCTACAGTATTACTGTGTGCGGTGTTAAAGGGAGGTGTTGCAGTATATTAAAGGTGAACAGTTAGAGTAAATACAGCTCAGTGCAGTAATGAAGACACAGAGAAACACTAAACACTCAACTTTAACCAGCTAATTCAATAACAGCTAATGCAACAGCAAGTGAGTGACCTTGTAGAAGTAAATCACTCTCTCCCCTTTTATCCATCACTCTCTCATCTGCACTCTGTCCGTCTTTCCTACCTTTACTCATTCTCTTTTCTCACTATTTTCTACATCTGTATCTATTTCTCTTACTTTTCCCTTCCCCTCATCTCCAATGTCTTTTATTCTTTCTTGTCCCCCTCTCTTTCCCTGCTCCCCCCCCCTCTCTTCCTCTTCCTGTGATTAATGTTGTGCACACTTGTTTGTGTTTCAATGGCATTGCGACCCTGTGAGCCATCAAGGACTAATCAAAGTGATTCAGGGCGATCAAGTTGTTTTTGCTGCATCATCACTGACAAAGCACCTCTCTCTATAATTTACATAGCACATCCAGACCACAATAACTTCTATATGCTAACAATGGTTCATATTTATCAAAGACTAGGCTCAGACTATGAGTAATCTAGGAATCTCACATATGTCTACTCAGTGTTTTATAAAAGACAAACTGATCAGCAATCTTAGCGTGATAAATATGGATCAATGACAGGAGAGTAAAAAGCCCAGAGAAACTGTATTAAGTGAAAGTTATAAAAGTAATATAGTATAAATAATATAAAAATAAGTAAAGTAAAAACGTATTCTATCTATATTGTTTTTTTCTTTCATTACTAGTATTCAGTAAATGTTTTATCATATTTCATATTTTCCTTCTCGACATGTATCTCGTTTCACCATTTCTAAGATATGATGCCATTCCAACTCCAGATTGTTTGGTCTAATTGTGTGATGTAGGCTTCTATACAGCTTTTTTATCAGACACACTGTTTCCACACAACAATGTGTTTCCCAAAGGATATAAATGGTGGAATGTTTGCGTGATGATGTCACAGTGTTGACCTTTCAATTTCAGATGTCACTTTCTTACACAGGCCAAACAGCTACACACATACCCTCTTCTCTCTGTATCCCTCTTCTTACATTAGTCAGCATAGCAACCACATAGCAACAACCTAGCAACCACATAATAACATCATAGCAACCACTTAGCAGCAGCCTAGCAATCACATATCAACTACATAGCAACTATTTGATAACCACATAGCAACAGCCTAGCATCCACTTAGCAACCACATGATAGCCAAGTAGCAACAGTCTAGTAACAACATAGCAAAAACCTAGCAACCATATAGCAACCACGTATCAGCAGCCTAGTAACAACTTAGCAATGGCCTAGCAACCATGTAGCAATCAATTAGCAGCAGCTTAGCAATCACATAGCAATTATGTAGTAACAGAATATTGTACTCTTAACATCCACATAGCAACAGTCTAGCAACCATGTATCATCAGCCTAGTAACAACTTAGCAGTGCCTAACAACCAATTAGCAACCACTTAGCAAAAGCCTAGCAACCAATTACCAACAGCCTAGCAATCACATAGCAATCATGTAGTAATGAAATAGTGTACTCTTGGCAACCACATAGCAACAGACTAGTAACCACATATCAGCCTAGTAACAACTTAGCTTAGCAACCATGTAGCAACCAATTTTTGCTTTCATTTTATAAACCAGGGAGGTGTCTCTGATCATCCAGTGCCTCTCTTTTAGTTGTTCCTTAAAGCAGGACAAAAATGTATGGTGATTCCACTTTTAACCACTACGCTTCAAAATACTGGAACAGCCTCCCTGTAGAGCTGAGATCAGCTGAAGATATTAATACATTTAAATCCAAATTATAAGCTTACTTGTTTAGTTATATTTTTCATTTAACTGATTTTTTTATTGTTTTTACAGTCTTATTATTTATATAATTTTTTAAATAATCTTTTCTTGTCAATCACTTGTACAGCACTTCAATCTGATTTCTATGAAAAGTGCTATATAAATAAAGTTTTGATTGATTGATTTAGCAAAAGCATAGCAACCAATTAGCAACAGCCTAGCAAGCACATAGAAATCACGTAGTAACAGAATAGTGTACTCATAACAACCAAATAGCAACAGTCTAGCAACCACATATCAACCACCATGACAACGGAAACCACCTTGCAAAAACAGTTTCACCTTATTGACCATATAGCAATAGCCTTGCAACTGTTTGGAACTGGGCTGCATAACCATTCTGTTTCCTTTAGGAAATGCACTTTTCTACTTTCTCAATGTTATTTTTCATTATTTTCCTATTTTCCAAAACTCAAAGGTTTAGAAGGTCTCGTCCAGCTGGAGGTGTTTGGGATTAGCGAGTGAGAACCCATGAGACCGTCATCATTGGTAAGTGCCGTCTGTCTGAAAGCTGTTATTTCAGTAAGACCACTTTTCTCTGATGGCCTTTCATTGAACATAGCTGACTCGGAGCCAAAGTACAGCTGTCCTGTTGATGCATTTTTTGTGCTCTGTCATTCAACGAGGCTTTAAGTGCTGAACAATTACCACAATGGAAAAAAAGCAAGAAGCAAGCGTGTCTTCACGAGTTTTACTTCAAAGTACGCAACTTGCCTTTGAAGTGCAGTCTGCCAATACCTGGGCATGGCTGATGGTTTCCTATTGTCTATATGATGTTTGCACAAAATTGAATTGGAAAAAAGAGGGGACAGAAAAGAGAAACAAAACGTGTTAAGTGGATTCTTTCATTGCTCAAAAGCTTCCTGACTGAATTGCCAAGTGTAGAAGTGCAATGCAACAGCTTCTCTTTAATTCACTTGCTCCGAGACAATTTCCAAGAGACACCTGCCAATGATGCTAGCACTATTGTACTTTATCCACTTTTTCAAATCTGCATAAATGCCAATGTGCCATCTCCAGTGCTGTGCACTTAAAAATGAGTAAGTATAGAGACAATAGCACAAAAATCTTGTGGGTTGGTTTAGAGCAGAGTTTGCATTAGTGCCGCAGAGTAGAAAATGTAGTGCAAAAAGTGTGGGCTTGGCATTGCATTACAAAGGCAAACGTAGTCAGGAAAATCCAAAAATGTCATTTTTAAAATCATGCTAACACTTAAATTAAATATTTGTAAAATAGCTGGGCATTACCTTCAGATAAAAGAATAAGAAAGAATTGGTCTAGTCCAACTCAAAATCCTTTTATTATAATAAAAGGCTTATAACAATAGGAACAGACAAAAGTTCAAAACCACAGTCTCATGTTTGCACCTTTATAATTTGCACAGAAGGGTAAAAATTAGCCCTTCAACAGTAGCAAAGTACACAACAACACATAGAAGAGATTTTTTTAAAAGCAAAAAAACATTAGTTTATCTGTGAATGCATCCCTTGTTGGGAAATTGAGTTTCATCAGCTTACCAGTTCAAGCTATGTTTTATGATATGGTTGGCCAGTTTGACCATCTACAAATTGACAAGCTGGTCATCTACAGCTTTGAATTTAAGCTGGGTTTCCCAGCATGGCAGTAAAAACAGAGGGTCTTTAATAGTCAAAACAAAAGGAAGAGTAGAGAGACAAAGTTCAGAGCTGCTAGCTTTTGTGGTTTGGTTGGGCTTGCATTAGCTAGGATTAGTCAGTTTTACCTTCCAACGAAGTCCAGCAGCATGTGCCCCAAGTGCAAACACAAACAACCTGGGAAATCAGAAAATGTCATTTACTTTTCCTAAATCATGCTAACACATGAATCAAATTGCTTAACATAATTGACAATTAGTCAGGCATGAACTTTTTGGAGAAACAGAACGCATTAGGCTAACATTAGGCTCTCACCCATCCCCACCATGGCCGTCCCAGTACAGAAGGTATAAAACCTTCCTTCTCCAAGGCCAGTCTGCTTCTTCTGGGTAGGAAAAAAACAAAAGAGCAGAAGGGCAGAGAAAGAGAAAGAGAAAGAAAGAGGGAGGGAAAAGGCCATTCAGAGCCTCCGCCAGTGTTGCTAAACAGGATTAGGAATTTACAGAATGAAATAAACACCATCTCTGAATGCTGGGGGTCCGATGGGGTGCGTGTTTGTGGAGGGAGTGAGAGACAAAGGCCAGATTAGCCATCTGTGGACCCTGGTGGGCTCTGGTGAGCTTCAGAAGGCTATTCTGATTAACAAGCTTAGACCTCATCGCCAGCCGGTCACACAATGCCCAACCGAACCAAACACACAGTCACACACATGACTGAAAATCAGCCTTATAGTCACTTTGATATTGTTTTACAGCACTTCTTACTTATAAAAGGTAACCAGTGACTTAATGTTTACATTTACTTTACATTCTGCATCAGCAGGATGGGATCAAATGGTTTTGATTGTTATAATGGTAAAAAAAAAAGAAAAACTAATCAAATGAAACTATAAATACAAAAATACAATTAAAACATATTCTTAAAATATGATACACACTAACAAAACATCACAGTTTAAGCTGTGACTGCACACAATGCAATTTGATCTCCGCATTTAACCCATCCGTGCAGTGAAAAACACACAATTAGGCTGTGAACATGTGCCCGAAGAGGTTGGCAGCCCTATTCAAGGCACCTGGGGAGCAGTTGGCGGTTAGATGCATTGCTAAAGGGTCACAAGACATGATCCAAACCTCCAGGCCACGACTGCCCTGCTTATTGATGTGTATCTAACATTAAAAGGTAAGCTGTTCAACTGAACACCTTTGTGTTGTCACTGAGAGAGTGCAGGCAAGTCAGCAGCCGTTGCTATTGGCTCCAGGAGACCTTTCAGAGGAATATCAAATCCTATCAAAGATATTCTATGGATCAAGAGCATGCAAATGTCTTAAAAACTAAATATATTTTAGAGACAGCCAATGTAAGAAGGCTAAGTGAGATGCCGTCTCTTTTCTTTGTGCCAGCGAGGAGCTTGGCAGCAGCAAGTTGCAGACAAGATAATGAGGTATGAGATAGTAAAAATGCTGTAAAATGAGACTATACAAGAGAATACACAGTCATATAAGAATATTATGGCCGCTTTAATCATGTGTCTGCTTTGCAGGCCCAGACATAACAGTGTTTGTGAACTCAATAGCAATTCCTGACATTTTCCTCATTGCTCTTGTGTTGATTATAGAGGTTAACTGGTGCTGTGCTGCACTGATTGCTCTGTACCACTTGTTGGAGTTGTCATTCCCCTCTGGCATCAATGGCCTGTGGGATACTGTTGTTATGCTGTTGGGAGACAATGTACTAGAAGTCCACTCTCAGTACACCTTCACTTCAACAGTTGGTGGTATAGATGCTACCACTCTTTGTACTCTATTATCATGTCCTTTTAGACAGATAAATGTATCCTTTGCCCATGATGATTGTTTTGTGCTCTGCTACAACTGATTGGAAACTATCACTGATTTATTGGTGCAGAGAACCCTCTGACATTTCATCTGAGGCATCCCAGACCCAAGTCTGGTGTTGAGCGTAATATTCTAATATGAATGTGTGTATTTCAATCAAACTGAGGTCATAAAATATCTCCTCTTCTGCTTATAGACACTAATGGTGTATAGATTAAATGTTTATAATTTGCACTTTCTGTACATTTTCTTCAGTGAACTGAACTGATAGCTCATTAAATATTTGGACTAAACAATTTGTCCATTTTCCTTCCGTCTGTTTTGTTCTGGAAAAAAAAAAAAGAGTTACTGGCTTTGATGTGATGTTTAAGCTCATTCATTCCTCTCTTCACTGTCCATGACATTAGTTCGTCATGTTCAGAGCATAAAAGACATTCATACTCTATTGTTAATCTGACCTGAACTGGACTGGCTGGTCTTTTTGAAAAACCACTTCAACAAAAAACAACGTCAGCACCTGCTGCTTACAGACACTTATATAACACTTAAAGTGCTTTACCAATCATCTATTCATCAAACATACGTCCAAAAGACTTCTTTGAAAAGCTCGTGCTCTGATTTGTTTGCTCAGTTGTCTCTTAAGTTTCAGGCTTTGAAAGATTAATAGCTTTTTTTGCTGTTTGTAGTTTTTCCCATTTTAATTTAGATGTTATTTGAATACGTTAACTTTCATTTCGTTAAGTGAACATTTCAGGACCCGTCTTTGTTGGGATCCACTTAATGTTTTGTTGGTTCATGTACATTCCACATGAATATTTAAGTTTCCATCCTCTTCATATCCTTTAAAATTAACCAAGATGTATTTGCTAGTGTGCCTGATATAAGACTGTACTTGATAATTAAGTTAAGACTGATATGTAAATGAGCTCTGTTATAACTGGCTGCTTCTAACAAAAAGTAATCCAAACTGAGACATTCTCATTAACTTCAGAGTGAATAGGTGGGGCTAAACTAGTGTAGGTTGAATGGGTGGGCCTAAGCTGCTGTAGGCTGAATGGGTGGGGCTAAGCTGCTGTAGGCTGAATGGGTGGGGTTAAACTGCTGTAGGTTGAATGGGTGGAGTTACGCTGCTGTAGGTTGAATGGGTGGAGCTACGCTGCTGTAGGTTGAATGGGTGGGCTACGCTGCTGTAGGTTGAATGGGTGGAGCTACGCTGCTGTAGGTTGAATGGGTGGGGCTAAACTATTGTAGGTTGAATGGGTGGGCTACGCTGCTGTAGGTTGAATGGGTGGAGCTACGCTGCTGTAGGTTGAATGGGTGGAGCTATGCTGCTGTAGGTTGAATGGGTGGGGCTAAACTGTTGTAGGTTGAATGGGTGTAGGGTAGACAAAGGTAAACATGTCAATTTTTCTGACACAAACATTAAATTCAAATCAGGTGTTTTTGTGGTTTAGTTTCCATGTTTGGACTATAATAACTGGGGAGTGAAAAAGTAAGTTTGGAAGATTGAACATTGTATTTGAGTACCTTGGTTGTCTGTATTTAATCTTTAATTGTAAGGGACCACCCTATTGGATGTTTCTTTCCCCTGTGTGTTACTTACTACCTTGTATCAAATGTTATTTAAAAGCTCACACTGATGTGAAAATTCTTTTAAAATGTTACACAAGAAAATAAAATATAAGGAAATATATGTGTTGATTTCTCACTGTAAATAATACTGTGATGCTACATGTTGGATATGAGGTGTGCTCAAACACTCAAGCATTATGGGATAATTACATGACTTCATCTTAGAATTTTTATTTTCATTTCCCAGAGATGTGATGATCTACAAGAGCGGTCATTAACTGAGCTATAATTTTACATTTCTGACATACTTTGCATACTTCCTGCTTTCCTGATGAGACCTGGCGTCATGTTCTATGTAGAAAATGTCAGTTCTTAATTTACTGATAAATGACCAACAGAAATTGTACAAAATAAAATTGCACTACTTTACAGGACACATTTAAATTATTTTGGTCAAGACATCGTTTTAGGGATGCAAAGTGTTAGGCTGCTATAACATCATATTTTATATATATATATATATATATATATATATATATATATATATATATATATATATATTAGTTATTGCATCATAATACAGAGTTAATATACAAAGCTAGTGTAAAGTGTGTATTAGGACAAACAAATAGTTAATCTGGGGAGATATAAAAGGTTTTATATTATTAATGCTAAGCTGGGAGTTTTGTCACTTTGTAATAGCTGTTATTAAAGGATTTGTTGCTGCGGACTGTATAGAAACAGAGAGTTTTATAAAACACTGTTCACTGGTTGTGTGTGTGTGTGTGCGTGTGCGTGTGCGTGTGTGTGAGAACAGGCTGAACAGGTGAGTCGTGTTTCTGACTGTGCTGTCTTGCTCTGACACACACTTGACAGTGTGACAGTATCAGGGCTTGAATGGACTTTATCCCTGATTCTGTTCAGCTCAGCAGAAGAATCTGTGACAATAATTAGGCTTATAAAAGAAGCTGAAAATGCTTTATTAGTATTAGCTTAAAGCAGTTTGGTTTGTCATTCATCACCTGTTGTTGCTTCAATAGAAATTCCACACAGTTTGAATAAAAGACATAATGTGCCTGAAATGACATTTTACAAATGAAAAGTCTTAACAAGCATTACTAGATCTTAGATTGGAATATTCAGATGGGTGGTGCATCATTTATTTACATAAAAACTGTAGTGTGAGAAAAATAGGTGTTAAATAAGTGGAGAATGAGTGGACATGAGTGGGTTTTTTAAAAAGTGGCCAGTAAATAGATAGAGTGGAACCTCAGTTTTCATCAATAATATGTTCTAAACTGCCTGATCATAAGCAAAACAAATGATAAGTGAAGTCATATTTCACATAAGATATAATGTAAATCCAATTAAATTGATCCAGACACTCCAGAATATGAAAAAAGACATTTTATATAGAATAACTATCGTTTTACATACAGAACACAATGAGAAATAAATACAAAAGAATAATGAAATGGATAAAGGAACATTTAACATCTCTCTTACAGGTTTACGCTCTGTTTCAGAGAGTGCTGGTGTGGTCCAGCCAGCAGCTTTTATTTTGTACACCCATTCTTGGCTGCTATTTTTGACCCTGCAAGGGAAAACCAGGTTAAAGTCACTGGGCAACTTATTGAGATATTGTGTCAATATTGTGTCACTCACATTAGCAACAAAACTTAGCCACTTGGTCTTATTGCTGTAAATGAAAGATAAGTCTCAGATATCTATCGGAGTACATATTTTGAACAAAAACAAAACAAATTCACAAAAAAGTTGTTTTGAAAAACACACATATTGAAAAAAAAAGAATGACTGACCTGGTTTTCCCTGGCGGGGTCACATTTGTTTTTGCACCTGTTTTTGGGGGTAGGACTGTGCACCGTTGCTTTAGTGTAACATGTTTTAGACTGTTTGAGCATTATCAACAAGAAACAATGAGAAACAAAGCCAGAGAAACAATGAGAAACCAGATAAACAACGAGAAACAAAGCCAGAGAAACAACAAGAAACAAAGCAAGAGAAACTACGAGAAACAAAAGACAGAAAAACAAAGCCAGAGAAACAAAGCCAGAGAGACAACGAGAAACAAAGCCAGAGAGACAACGAGAAACAAAGCCAGAGAGACAACGAGAAACAAAGCCAGAGAGACAACAAAAAACAAAGACAGAGAAACAAAGACAGAGAGACAATGAGAAACAAAGCCAGAGAGACAACGAGAAACAAAGGCAGAGAGACAACGAGAAACAAAGCCAGAGAAACAACGAAAAACAAAGACAGAGAAACAACGAGAAACAAAGCCAGAGAGACAAAGTCAGAGAAACAACGAGAAACAAAGCCAGAGAGACAAAGTCAGAGAAACAACGAGAAACAAAGCCAGAGAAGCAAAGCCAGAGAGACAACGAGAAACAAAGCCAGAGAGACAACGAGAAACAAAGCCAGAGAAACCACGAGAAACAAAGCCAGAGAAACAACGAGAAACAAAGCCAGAGAGACAACGAGAAACAAAGCCAGAGAGACAACGAGAAACAAAGCCAGAGAGACAACGAGAAACAAAGCCAGAGAGACAATGTTAAACAATGATAAACAAAGCCAGAGAGACAACAAGAAACTAAACCAGAATGAACAATGGACATGTGGGTGGATGCTTTCTTTTCTGGAAATTAGTGGCGAGTCATGTGGGCACACTGTCAATACCTGGGCAGATAAAAAAGTGGTCAGTAAGTGGACATACACAGAATGTGCTTCTAGTAAATTGGCCAGTGAATGAAAATATATGATGCGTGTTTCTAATAAAGTGGCTAGTGAAGTTACACACAAGTGAGGTGTTCAGTGAGGGAACCTGTTAGACAAACTCTAACAAAGTCAGCAGTGAGTAGATTAATGATGAAGTAGGTTTATCTTTCACTGTGACCAGTCAGTAGTAAGTACAGAATATCTGTACTCGGAGTTAGTTTTGCAGCCCGTAACCGAAGCTTTATTTGAGCAGAGTGTAGAGTGTGTGTTGAGATCTTGCAGTACAGTATGTGTCCTGTAAGCTGCTGAGTGGGCGTATAATGCAGCCTGTTCAATTATTAAGAGCAGATATCATGGTGTGTGTGTGTGTGTGTGTAAAGTCAGACTGATTCCTGATTTTTTTTCTCTCCGTCTCTCTCGGTCATTATTTAATTTGCCCTGCTCTGAAACTCAGCAATACATTTATCTGTCATCATCTGGCAGAGCACTACGCAGGTACTGTGTTTGGGTTTGCTCAAACCCTACTTAAAAGTTTGAGTTTTTTTTTTTTAACTATGTCTGCACTTTATAGTGCT
The DNA here is from genome assembly GCA_036984385.1 of Crenuchus spilurus. Classification (NCBI taxonomy): domain Eukaryota; kingdom Metazoa; phylum Chordata; class Actinopteri; order Characiformes; family Crenuchidae; genus Crenuchus; species Crenuchus spilurus. Next base: position 14,154 of record BRDA01047076.1, read on the forward strand.
GTATATGTATACACCAAGCAGCCATAACATTAAAACCACCTGCCTGCTTATGTGTATGCCCCCCCATGTCACAAACAGCTCTGAACTGTTGAGAAAAGGACCAAATACCTTTTAGCGCTATGGTATAGGCCACTGCCATTAGAGAATACCACTGACATTAGGGAAAAATATGTTAGATAGGTGGTACATGTCAAAATAATGCCCACAAGACCCAGCACAACATTTTATAGTCCATCGAGGTGCCTAGTTAAGCAATGCAGACAGACCATCATCCACATGAAAAAAAAAACATGATTCATCAGACCAGGCCACCTTCTTTCACTGCTTTACAATCTAGTTCTGATGCCCTTGTGCCCCTTGTAAGCACTTTCAGCAGTGGAGAGGGGTCAGTATGGGCACTTTAACCAGTTTGTGGGTACAAAGTCCAAAGCTGCAATGTACTGTTTCTGTTGTAGCCAGCATTAGTTTTCTCAGCAATTTTGTGCTGGAGTAACTCTTTTGTGTGATCGGACCATATGGGCTAACCTATCCTCCACATGCACATCAGTGATTCTTGGGCACCCATTACCCTGCTGCTGGTTCACTGGTTGTCCTCCTTGGGCAACTTTTGGTAGGTATTAACTACTGTATGTTGGGGACACTCCACAAGACCTGCTCTTTTGGACTTGCTCTGACCAAATCTTTTAGTTATAACAATTTGGCTTTTGTCAAAGTTATTCAGGTCCTTAAGCTTTCCCATTTTTCCTGCATCCAAACATCAGTGTAAATACATGATGTGCCCAAACCCTTGACAACTGCCATTGCAACAAGATAATATTTTTTATAACCATTTTATTTCATTTCAGGTGTCCGTGGTTTTATTGTGGTCGATAAACATATACTTGTCTTGGCTTCTGCAATATCTGCCATTTCTACATTACATATACAGTGGAACCTTGGTTATCATTTGTCCTGGTTATTGTACAATTTGGATATCATAAACATCTTTCTGGGAAATTTGTCCCAGTTATAGTTCATCAGCCCGGTTTGTGTCGTTGTGCTCACATGACTAATTGCTAATTTCGCGAAAAACAAAGAATCTACTCACACATTCGTTACTCACCCATCGTGTGTTCATTGTTCATTCTGGCTTTGTTTTCAGTTGAGTCAGCATCACCTTATGTGTTCATCCATGTTTTTTGTGCTTGTTTATTGAGTGCACCAGAAACAAACCTCTCTGAACCCATTTCAGTAGTCCAAGAACAGTGTGATGTTAAATGTTAATTTATACATTTCATTAGTTTTTAAAATTTAGTTCTAATTTAATGTAAGTAAAACTATAGTTATTCTACATGAAAGGTATTTTTAATTTTTATTTTCCTGGTTGTAGCTGACTCTACACTTTCTGTGCTATTTTACTCCTTCAGCTTACACCTCCACAGCTCCTGCTGAATCATAGGCTAGCAGTGTGCTGCAGTAGTGTGCTTCAATATATCTCATGATTCAGTAGGTAATCTATTTTTGTGTACTACTAAATAAATACTGCACAGTGGAACCTTGGTTAAATTTTGTCCCAGTTATTGTTCATCCACCTGGTTTTTGTTGCCATGCCCACATGACTGACAGCTAATAAACCTCTGGCAGTTCACCACTGATCTTTGTATCATTTAAAATAAAATAAAAAAATCATTGGACTTGAATGACTTGAATTGCAATAAATGACAGAAAAAATGGGTGTTCTAAAACTTCTGACTGGCAGTCTCATTTTAATTGCATCGATTCAAAATGCATCAGGCTTGTTAAGATGTTGCTTTGAAAAATTCCAACTAATTTTGTGGTGATAACACAGAAAAGGTTCTTCTGACTCTTCTATGAAGGGTACGGGGGCTTTTCTAATCTTGGATGGACCATCACACAGTGGAAATGTGTACTATGGTCAGATGGAGCAGTATTCCAGATCTTTTCAGAAATGCATGCCATTGAATTACTTTATTTGTTTAACAGGACAGTGCACATTAATAACAGTATATCTGTAACATGCCAGAATTAGCCAAAGGCTAGTTTTCATCTGTTGTCCTGGTGGCCAGTTGTACAATGGCACCCTAGAAAAATAAAACATGTTAACCAATAAAGCATTTACAATTTACAATTAAGAACAACATGCTAAGGCAGTGTTAGTTAATTACGGCAAAAGCAGGAGTGACAGGAAAAACAATAAAATACAAAAGGGAGAGAAAGAAAACAAACAAAAAAAAAAACAAAAAAAAAAAAACGAACAAGTTAAGACATTTAATAAGTACATGATAAAATATCAAACAATAATAGTAAAATCTTAAAACATTCATAGTTTACAAGGGGTCAAGGAAGAGTCACATTCATGAATGGAGCATAAATTGTCAGCAGCAGGGAACAGTAAAGCTTTCCTCTGGAATATAAGCACGTACATTTTAAAAGTGAATATAAATTACATTTCAATTTGCATGATGATATAATTTAAACAATAAACATACAAACCAAAAGACAATGAAGGACTGGCTATTTAGACAAAAGGACACACAGTGATGCAGTGAGGGAGTTTATACTGTGCTGTATAACATTCATGATGAAAATATAAAATGTTTCCTCTTTTCATTCTGTTTAAAGCTGAAGAGGTTAATAAATGAGTGTCTCTCTTGACAATAAACAATGTAATTATCCCTCTAAAGCATGTAATTGCACTTTTAGAGTGGGTTCATTACTGAATAAACGCATTCCTTTTAATTTAGTGAAAGCTGATGAATGTTCAATTAAAAATAAATAACTGTGCACAAAGCTGGAGTATCACTTTAACTCCATTCTGATTCACTACGCTGTGCTTTTGCATTCACTCTGCCAAAAGTAGATTAATTTAGGCCTTTATCTAGAACAGCCGCCTTATCAAGAACCTTTAAAAACACACACTGGTGCTTTATTTAACACGTCAGCACTGCTCCGAGCATGATTACATTATAGTTTTCATCAAATACTTGTGTTTTTTAGAATAATTGTGAAAACAGCATAATAGCTTAAAATTATGTAAATTTCTCTGATATCCAATATGTGAGGAAAAGCACTAATGTACAATTAACTGTAAATAATGTAGAACTAAATACACATGCACAAATGCAAATGCACTGCATAGAATATGCTGAGAACTATTATTCAAAGTCTTTTTTTTAATTGATCTTTTAAAATGTTCATTGTAATGGGAATACTTCTAATAAACATGTAATTAAAAGTTTGTTATTGTTAATGTAATGATATTTTATCAATAATTTCTGACTATACACACACACACACACACACACACACACACACAGACACACACACACTACCAGTGTACCACAGTACCTTCTCTTTTTTTTTTTTAATTAAAAAATAATTAAATTTTTCTTCATTGTAAATGAAAGTAATTGTAAATGTAATTAAAAGTTATAGTTACTTGCTAAAATTGTTAATGTAATGAAATTTTATCAGTAATTTCTGTCTCTCTCTGTCTCTCCTTCTCTCACACACTATTAATTATTATTTAAAAATAATAATTATTACTATTTAAAAATAAGTATTATTATATAACTATAATATATATAAATATAATATATATATAAATTGTATATATTGTGGCGTGCTAGGGGGCGTCGCATTACCGTAGGCGACGGTCTGCCGTTTTGCATATTCCCAGGGGTCTTTAGGGGTGGTTTGGGAGGGTTAGTGTAACTGTTCTGTGGGTTCATGTAGGGGTAAAGTTTTAGGTGTTCTGTGTTTTATAAAATAATGTGTGCATGTGTGGATACTTGTGTAGTTTAAAATAGTCACCGTTGGTGTGAGGGTAGATCAGATGCATAACTGTGTGAGAGTGAGCGTGAATGTTAGTCTGATTCTCTCCTCTATGCTGTATCGTTGGAGATTGACCAATAAAAGCACTTGTTAGCAAATGGCTTTCATAATACTATTTTAAGGAACAATAATATATATATATATATATATATATATATACACACACACATACATATACACACACACACATACACACACACACATATATATATATATATATATATACACATATACACAAACATTATATACATATACATTATATACATTATATACATATACATATACACACACATATACACATATATACATATATATATTCAGTTGGTATATTCATCATGAAATATTCAAAAGTAATAGTGTAAAAAGTACCGTATAAGGTTTTGTTTTAAATTTGAGCAGCTGAAGGATGCTGTGGTGCTGGATTAATTTTCAGTAGCAGTGTCTGTTTAAAGTTACACCGAGTTCAGCTCCAGTTTTCTCCTGCATCTGTTACAAACTGCAGTCAAGATCACATTCAATTATCAGCTCTGATTACCTCTCACCTCAGCACTGCGACACGAGCAGAAACCTGAGAGCGTCACACCACAGGACAGAGCACAATCAGCCAGAAAAACAAGGAGCAGCTTCAAACACTGGCTGAGCTTAAGTGGTATTGATTAAAGCTCATTTGGACACCTTGTCAACACATTTAAACAATTATAATGAATTAAAGTGCAGTAAAGCAGAAGGTCAGTGTGACAGGAGTTTACAGCATCACAACACTGAGAATACAACTGCTGCAAACTCAGCTTACTAAAGAACATCAGAGAAGTGAATTAAATAGACTGTATAATCATTAAATGTGTAATTGTTCCTACTTCAGTTAAATATAATACACCATGGCTACTAATTAATTAGTAGATTTTTATGATGATACGTGTTATTATACAGATACAACACAATACAGAATAATCCGAAACTGGTGAGTCCAGCATGGGCAAAAATAACTGCTTCCACACAGTCTGCCATGAAGAGAAGAAAATCTGTGGAATGTTATGACATACAGGCTCTATACATGCTCAAAGTTCATCTGTGGAGACCACTGGTGGTCTGTAGTTGTGAAACAGACATGCATGGGGTGGGAGTGGGGGACGACTACAAATCAGGGCCCCCATTGACCCCCAACTGTGCCACACGATTCCTGTTGGAATATGAAACCAGGGGACCTCTGTAGATAAGGTACCACCTCAGACTCCAGTGTGTCAATATGTGCATGTAAAGTCACTGACCACTTTAACACAATCTCCTCTCTTATAACTCACAGTCATTTTTATCAGAACCAATGTTCTCTCTAATTTTTCAGGTGTCTGAGCAAACACAAACTCTCTGAGTGGTGCATTGAACCACTGTGAGCAACATCGTGCACTCAGATCAAAACAAATTTATTTATAAAACACTTTTTACAACTGATGTCACAAAGGAGCTTTACAGAGTTAGTAATAATAAACACCAAAGCATTGTGGTCACGCCAGCATCGCATCCATCCAAGTTACGTGGTTTTTTGTAACTTTTCTGTAGCCCACTTACAATGACTATTACAAAAATCTTGTTCATGACCTGTGTAGTATGTTAATGCTATTGGATGTATAAATATTCCATTTTAACTATGGCAAAACATGAACTGCCAATCAAACCAAGCCAACTATAAACTCCAATTTTCCAACACACTTAATATTTTTATTATAAAGCTCTGACTTGTATTATGAGTATGAGCCACTGTGTGAAGCTCCTGCTGTGCACTGGGTGAGACTGTCCTACTGTGGTCTTGGAGAGAGTCCTGTAACTCTGTCTGCAAAATACAGTATAAACTGACACCATTATTTGCATTTTTACTACTCAAACTAGTGACAGTATTCAGTAATCAATATCCATAAATGAAAATTGTAATTAAGATTAAGATGAACCAATTTGCCAATGTGATTTTCACACAACGGAATTTGACCTCCACATTTAACCCATTCGTGCAGTGAAACACACACAAAGTGAACACACTAGGCTGTCAGAATTTGTGCCCGAAGCGGTGGGCAGCCTTCATCCACCGGCGCCTGGGCAGCAGTTAGGGGGTAAGGTGCCTTGCTCAAGGGCACTTCAGTCATGTCCTGTCTGGGGACTGAATTGGTCATAAGACCAGATCCTTATCACTAGGCCAATGCTACCCCCATAACCGACACTAGATGAGCACAAATGTGATTGAGAACTTAAATTTCACTTTTTTTACACAATTTTTTTTTATGAATTTCATGCTGAATGTAGGTACTCCAGCTTCTTTTGGCTTCGCAACATGTTTTGCCTGTTCGTTTTGTCATTGTTATAAAGGGTCAACATAAGCAACACTTAGCATTTAGCATTAGCGTGTCTTCACTCCACATCAGCCACACTCAGGGTTGTCAGGTCCAGCAAAAATATCCATCCCAAAGTCAGTCTAAATCCTGCACTTCAGAAGCTTAAACTAGTCAAAAATATGTATGTCACACATTTGTAGCAAATGGCAAAACAACTATGAGTGTAAGACTTAATATTTTATTTATAAGGGATTTATTATCAGTCATTAATAATACGGTAACATTACTGTTTATTAGTTCTTTTATAAGAGTTTTATATCCCAGTCAAAACATTTAATAGTAACATAATTAGCAAAAAAAAAAAAGGAACTGACTTTTTTATTTCACATTTGCAGAATTTGCAATGTGCCTTTTTCTTGTCATTAGAAACACTTTTAATCTATTTTATCAAACCTTTTTCTTTTTCCCAGTCCTTGCAATACCCGTATTTCCCCTGTTTTGATTTTCAAACAAGCCGAATTTGATGTGAATATCACGAACCTGGCAGCTCTGGCCACACCGTTTTGCTAGATAACACACACGTGTGGCGGCACGTAAGGATGCTGTCATACCCTGTCAGTGATGTTGATTAGCTGCGTAAATAAGTTTGTGAATTGCATCGTTGGCTGGAGCAGCCAGTCACTCACTGACTCACACTGAAAAATAGTACAGAATGAATTATGTGTTTATTTTATTTTAAATTCAGGTTGAATTTTTTTGTGTGCAGCTCAGATTTTCTGTGCGCAGAGGCCGTGTCAGCAGTGCGCAATTGTGCACGCACGCAACTTAGAGGGAACAGTGATCAGAACCCTCTCTCTTGTAGCCCCAGCCCTGAGTACTTTACCAGAAACACCTCTCATCACCTGGACACTTTCTGACTACAAAAAAGTAAATGGGGTTTCTAATAAAGTGGTGGTTGCCAATAGATAGTTCCCATCCTTTAGCCGGATGCGAGCTTTTTCACTTCCGTCCGACATCTTGTGGGTCGAAAAAGGTAAACAACGGAGCGTGACGTGCTACACATTTGAAAGTTTATTTTATTTACCTGCAAACCTGACAGTGGTTCATGTATGTTGGGTTCATGGTTGTAAAAATTGATCTGATCTGGACTTTAAACGAAGCTGGTACACCATTCCAACTGTGCGTTTAACACAGGGAGACCAAACAAGAAAACTCAGCGAAGAGCGTCGTAGGAAATGGCTGGAAAATATTGGTTGAAAAGAACAGCCTTCTAAATATGCTAAAGTGTGCTGAGATCATTTCTTGTCAGGTAAGCCGAATATTTTCATAATCGTCGCTGTTTATAGATTTATCTTTATTATTGTTTCTTTAAAAATCCAGCAAAACAAACATAATTCACTGACGTGGCATGTAGTCTTGTAGTTTTGTTTTTGTCTTATTTCAGTGTATATAAGAATATAAATGATGATCTTTTGTAACGCAGAGTGTCACAGTAAGAGCCATAGTAAACAAGTAGGGATGCCCCGATACCGATACCAGCATCGGGTATCTGTCCGATACCACGTGCGCGTACTTGTACTCGTATTCATAAAAGTGCTGATACTACAGGATCCGATACCAGCGTGATGGGAGCTTCATTTCCTTCTAACAGACAGTATTAGTTTGCGCCACAAAATAAATAAATAAATAAA